>LPNX010009909.1:0-12599 GCA_001517045.1 Pseudotsuga menziesii | reverse complement strand
TCATATCCTTAACTCACTCTCCCCCACCCCACCCATCCACCCCCTCCCTTGAAATTTCCCATGGTTCCACCCTCCCCCCTCTGACCACGATACACCATCCATCCACATTCACCCATACCTCCACCCCATCCCAGACTTCATACCCCTCCCCCGTATTCCCTGACCACCCTCATTTCCTCTTCCAGGGTGGCCCGCTCCATTCAACAACTAGTTGGGATTTATTGTCTTACATCACCACTTTTCCCACTCCAGTCCACGCCCTCTCCTACTATTCCCACTAGTTTTGTAGCCAACTTCGATGTGGCTACAACCTCTGCTATGCCATCTGCCCTAGCATTAGAGCAGGTTGTCCAACCCACTACTCCACCTGCCACCCTTGAGGACCAGCCGATTGCTCCACCTGCCAGCCCCTAGGACCAGCCTATTGTGTTCATGGTGAGATTGATTAGTTTATGAAAATATCATATAATATAAACAAAAATTAACATAGGAAGTAAATTGTATGAGTTATCTTACTGTTTAAATGTTGCAGGGTGGAATTGCGGATAGACTTGGATTACGGAGGAGGGTATGCCTCTCACCACTTACGGTGTTGTCTGAGGTGAGCTATTTAAGATTTGAAAACATAATTTTTATTTTTAAATTGTGTTTTATACTTGTATAATTGCCTGTAAGAGTTGCATTTGATTGTTGTCGTTTCAGATCCCAAGGGGAGGTGGTCGAAGTGGCCAGAAGAACTGAGCTTCCTCTAGCTCGAAGAAGAGGAAGATCGATTTTGGAGGTCCACCCAGGAACTCTGAGCGTGTGCAGGAGGATTGAGAGACCCTCCTATGTACACTAGCCATGATGTGGCATTTTGGCATGAGTTTCCATATTTTGTATAGGACACGAGTTGCCATATTTTGTATACGACACGAGTTTCCATTGCATATACAATGGGAACGATGTTCCATTTTTCACTACTACTATATATGATTGGAAATTTGTGTATATTAATATATCATTTTGCACTTTTTTATATCACTTTTCCTTTTATTATAGATTTGCATACATTATGTTGAATGCAGTAGTAGTTTACAGTTGATGCGCTTGCAATACTTATTGTTGACGAACCCTAGCTCATATTTAACCAATATACTAACACCTACAATCTTATTCATTGTCCAAATTTCAATAGAAAGCACTTGTTTTCATTTGGTATTCACGTAGTAATTATTGTCTCATTTTTCAAGCTATAAATGCATATTGGAATGATCTTCTCTTACCATTTTGATTGACTGGAAATTTCATAGTATTGATGAGCTGAGAATCATATTGAACATGATTGTTGTTGGCTTGCATTGTTACATATACTTGGAAAACATTGATTTTGATAAATTTGGCAATTCATATCATTTGAATACGAAGTTGACATTTCTTACTCTCATTGAATACATACATATTTGTTATTCTATTGTTGAGCACTTACAATTTTAACAATCTATTGTACTTTTTGCAATTTTAACAATTTAAGGGTTGTTAGCATGCATAACCTAGGGTTTAGAATATATGATGAAACCCTAAACCTAGGATGAAAACCCTAAGAACAACACTACCTAACCATCTCTTGTGGCCTCTTATAAAGTACCTTTTTGTTTGTATATTAGTGTGCCTAGGATTGTAGTCATATGTCACATATTCTTTTTAGACTAATCAAATGAAATACGTAAAATCTTAAGCATGGATTACTTCATAGAAGCTAGGGATAGATATTCATGAGCACTCCTTTTATAAACCATAGTGAAATAATTAAAATATAGCTCACCTTCCACAACTCATACATTAAAAAATTATGGGAGAAAGAGGCTCTATAATATCTTTGACTGTAATATCCATTTTGGACAGCCCTAGAACACCACTAACTCATTCCAACCTACCCTAACTTCTTCACTGTAATATCCTATCTAGGGAAGCCCTAATATCCTTCTTACCCACCTATCATAGCCTAAGGTCACTTCCTTTCCTTCTTATCTTACCCACTCACTAATTCCTCACCACAAATTTGTCCATAACCCAATTTAAAGTGGCACTAAGACACCCTAAAGGGACTGTATCTAAACAATGATTCCCAACCACACTTAAACAAATTTAAAAGTGGTATATAAACACCCATAACTTGGCAAAATACAAGAAAAGGCCTTGAATTGCTTGCAAGTCATTGTGTCATCAAAAGCCAAGTGAATATACTTGTTATCATTCCTACTTGACTGGAAATTACATCTTGGATTGTCATAAGACATTTTACTTGACTGGAAATTTTATTTGGTTTAAGAGTCCCACTGGCTTGGAAACTTGGCACTTATAAATTTTTTTATCATTGATGTTTACTTAAAATATTGTACCTTTGTCTTGACAAGCCAAAAAATGAAATATAGGAATGTCATAATGCTAAATGCTTGGCTAGAAATAATTTTTTTTTGACAGTACCTTTCACTAATTCAAAGTTCCATTTGAACTCTTGTTTATCATTAGTACTTGCATTTTGGATTGTACACTCATTTTGGCAAACTGGAAATTAGTGTTTTGGATTGTCATAATCATTTTGAATTGGATGGAAATCATTCTTAGTTTGACAGTCCTATCTTCATGAAAAGTGGATTTATTGGGGTCTATGTCAATGTATGTTGGTTGAAAAAGATATTGACTTTGTATGATATGATGATAACGTCCCATCAACAGCACTAACATGCTTCAACCACATGCATAATTAAAAGGAAAATTACATCCAATTTAGTTCATGAAACCCTAGCTATGTTGTAGTGTAGGTATATATCTTCTAGGTATATGGTTCTACTAGTTTCTAGTTAAGTGAGACTAACAAATCTAATGAGTTCATAAACCCTAGTTTGTAGTTCTATGTCTAAATATGTGAACCTTAGATTTTTTGTTTGTGGTTTCTAGTTCAAGAAACCCTAGCTTTATTGACATTTGTTCTTATAGATTAGGTACATGGTCTAGGTATTTGTAATCCTTATTTTTTAGGTTTGAGGTTTGTATTTCATGAAACCCTATTTTTTTTCTATTTATGCATGTATCTTAGGTAGGTTGTTTAAGTATTTCTACATAAGTGAGACTAACATAACACATGATCTCGATGTATGCAAATTTCTACTTTATAAAACCCTAGTTTGTAGTTATATGTGTAAATTTATGAACCCTAGTTCTTAGGTTTATGGTTTGTAGTTCATGAAACCCTAGTTTTTTTTCTATTTTCTCTTGTAGGTTAGGTATATGGTCTAAGTGGTTCTACATAAGAGAAACTAAAATAACACAGAAGAAAAAGCACGTGTGAGGAGGTCCAAGACATAAAAAAATTTCTTCCTTGAAAAATAAAAAATGAAACAAGTTCATGAATTTGCGTCTTCTATAAAAGACACATCATCCCTATTGATCCTTCATTTGCTACCGACATTTTCTCTTTGGGTGTACAATCATTGTTTGAACGGTCATTTTCGCTAGCAAGTTCCTTTTATTTCAGAGGATTTTCCTTAGTCATCATCTTGATGGCCTACACAAGTGCATGATGACCTATCCAAAGGTTTTCAGTTAGGATAGCTAACAAAATAAATACCGTTAAAGTTTACTTAACAAATTCAACCCAAAATGATCTCAAATTAGTATGCCTAACCAATGCTAGAATCTACCCAATCATAAAGATAATATAAGCTAAAATTCAAATCTCCAAGTATACAATATTTAGACAATTGAAATAGTTCTTATATATATGTATATATATGATATGATATGTATATATATATTTGAAATTCATAAGAGACACTAGCCCCAAACTATCATTGTTGTCATTAAGGTATCCACACTATAATTGTTTTCCTCGTTAGGGTTTATAAACCTTCATCATATTTCATCATAGAAGCACATGGCCTTTTAGAGAAGTCTAGCACCAGTTTCAATGTCAACATGTCTATCCTAGGATGATTCCTCAAACCCTAGGTATTTTACTATTGCATCAACAAAAGCACCAAGACCTCCATGGAAAATCAACTAAACTTAAAAAGTATTCTTATAAGCAAGGCATCAAAAAAAGCTCGAGACTTTTCAAGTTAAGTTTTCCAATGATCATTTTATCAAGTTATGTTTTGTAGTGTACAACATCTTCTTGTTCCCAATGCTCCTTGACATATGTGTTATAAATGGTTACACTCCAATTCTTATGCTCAATATGTGTGTCGAGGTGCTTACTATGCCGACATGTGTGTGAAGGTGGTCACTATGGTCCAATATTTCACTTATATTCATCCTAATATTACAAGGAAACCCAACAAAATAAAACCTAGTCCAAGTGTATGTTAACACCATGAAGATACATTCCTTAGGGCACTCTTTCCAATCATATAGCATATCCATAATCTCTTATTACAACAAATTACAACATCAATAAATCTACTCTTTTATTTTCAAGATATACGTTAAAAAAGTGTTTTCAAGATCTGTGTTAAATAACTTAAAAAATCCAACCCAATTTTTTTCCAAATTAGAATTTATAACCAATGATAGAATATACCCGATCATGAATATAATATAAGTTGAAATTCAAATATGCAAGTACACAATATTTGGACAACATTGAAGGAAACTAAGAAAAACCCTCATTTACGAAAATGATGCACAATGAACTCAATGGGACATGCAAATGCAATGGAGAGATCCTACTAGAGGTAATTGCATTCTAGGAGACCAACGAAGTCAACGGCTCATCGATCCGACCTCTGGTTTCCGAGTTATGTCGAGTTGAAAGTTGCATGAAAATGGGGTCCATGCAACCCTGGAAAAAGTGCATTGGACCTACAAAACCCTGTGCCAAGTGGTTGGGGGTGGATTTCCCATGGAGGCCATGCCAAACACACCTGCAGGAGCTAAAAAAATTGAAAATTTCCTCCCATTTTGGTTTTTGGAACCCAACCTTGAATTGGCCAAGCCTCCTTGAACGACTTTTGCATGCCTACTACAACTCGCCATAGAACATTGACCGAGGATCCGATGGACAAACCATTGATTCTGTTCGGACCATGGCATGGCATTATGGACAAGGTGGCCTCCCAGCCAAGTCCGCATGACCCGGTCATGCCTCTAGGAAATATTTTTAAATCTAGGGTTTTGCCTTAGTTGGGTCCATGCAACCCTTGCAATAGTGCACCGACCGTGCAAAACCCTGTGCCGTGTGATCAAGGGTGGCATGCCCATGGAGGCCATGCGAAAACACACCTATAGGAACTGATGGATTTGAAAATCACCACCCGGTTTGGTATGGGTACCCCTACCTTGAATTGGCTCAGGCGTCCCTAAATGGCTTTTGCAGCCATGTTGCAACTCGCCATAGAACATTGACCGGGGATTCGATGGATGAACCGTCGGTTCCATTGGGATCGTGGCATGGGACTATGGCTAGGGTGGCCTCCCCCTGGAATTTTCATGGCCTAGGAATGCGTCTAGGACATATTATTAAAACTAGGGTTTCTCCCAAGTGGAGTGTAAACGCAATTACCCAATCTCATTCAATATAGCCATATAGATCCTCTCTGTTGCTAATTTCCTCCATTAATCTATCGTGCTCTGAATGAGGTAAGAAGTAATGTACCTTGGTTGAGTTGTTGTTTTACATTTTCTGTAGATGGATGTTCATGCCAACAATCAAGTTTGTGAAGTGATAGACCACAGAACCTAGTCTGTAATCCATGAATATATGCCCACTAGTTTTTCTTGATTTCCCATCTAGTGTAATATATTCACCCTCAACCACCATTGATCCAATAGGAAATTCATTTCCTTAATCATCAATCAATGATCCGTTAATGATTTTCTTACTTCGAATGCATCGTGTCAACCAATAATCCATGCCCCATTCATTGTCTTTCAGGGAAACAACGATATATATGTGTCATGGTTCTACAAGATCTGATATATGGTCGTAGTTTATGGAAATTGTTGACTAACCCTCCTCTAAGTGGGTTGTTTCATCGACTACACATGGGTCTAGTGCAAGTGACACATGATCCTAATCATCAATCCAATCCATGCATTCACATTCATCCCATTCACCACTGCTATAAGGGCTACAAAAAAAAGCAAGTTTCCATGTCCATATTTCAAATAGGGGGTTGTTTGATCTTCGAATTGAATGAAATCCATGTGTTCCTTGTACCATGCCAAAACTATAGGAATGGGATCGATCTATGTCAACTACATGCCAAAAATTCCTGACTGGCCTTCCTACCTGTTGACGGGCATAGGTGACTATGCACGTAACGGGGAAGAAAACCCAGACCGGGATCCTTAGAGCAGTTTCCAAGCTATTCGGGATGGTTGTTTCTGACAGGTTTAAAGGCTCTGTTAGCCTGAAAATATAATTGTTAAAACTGATGCTACTAATTGTTAATCAGACCCAAACTTATGATCACAAAGGTTAATTAATGTTATATATTACAAGAGCAAACTGTTAAATTAAATCTACTTAAAGCATTTAATTCAAAATTTAAAAATAGAAAACTGAGTATTGACAAGGTTGACGTTTTACAGAAATATATTATATACACTTGTACAAAGAAGCAATCCGAATGCAATATATATACAGATTTGATTCAAATAGATTTTTAAATAATATTATTGACAGAAATAAAAATATATTAAACTAATCTAAGTCCTATAATATAATATAAAAAAATTAATCAAATATTAACACGTTAAAAAAGTTATAAAATTGCATTATTAACAAATATACATTAATTACAAAAATCAAAGACTAACCTAACAGCAGTATAAATATTCAATTTTGATTTAATGAATTGTTAATAACATGATGAACAGAAAATAAAATATGTTATTTTGCTGTAAGTTTTATCCTGACCAGGAGCAATGTGAAATTTAAACTGAAATCAAATCTGCTAACAGGACTATCAATAATCTTGAAAAATTTCGAAATAAATTTATAAATCGCCAAGATCATACAATAGACGTGTAAACCATGTACATAACAATGTCAGTCATCAATTTACAACATAGCTTTTATTAACAGAACGATATTCAGCATAAGTCAATAGCCATAACATAATATATTTGCACAATTTCATAAGAGAGATTATGACAAACATGCATAATATAGAAAAACAATAACAAGAGCAGGGATAGCATACACATGTGCTAAGCATAAAACTATAAACATATATATAATTTATAACCAGTTTAAAGATTGTATCTGCTGACAGGAAGCTGTCTCCAATTACAAAAGATCAAACCACAGTCTTGTTGTCTCTTTTCCCCAAACTATCGACCCCCACTGGCAGCGTCTCATCAGATCTGGAGGAAAAATCTCTCCTAGCACTATTGAACGCTCCCAGCTCTCTCAGCAATCAGGCATTTGGATCTCCTTCAAGAAATAATTCTTCAAATAGAGCTCCTCCTCATCTGCTCCCCCATCACCATCAAATTCCAGTCTGCTTAAATAAACAAACATGGAAGCCAAATTGAGTTTTACACAGGCGAAATTTTGCCGGCCGCAACTGCCAAATTCGCGTTTAGAAGATCCCAAAAATCGCCTAGAATCCATCACTTTCTGGAGAAATCATCCTAATTAAAACTAAGTGGGTCTGTTCTGGAGAAAACCCATGTGGCGGATTTTTAATATCTGTCTCCAGTTGCTCACAATGTGGCTCAGGAAATCGCGTGTCAGTTGAAAACACGATTTTGCAACTGGCAACAATCCCGGTAGTTTCTCTGGAAACTAAACTGCTGCTCCCTTTTACTTTGAGCTTGGGAAATTGAAACTCAATTGAGATCTATAATTCCCAAATCTCTACGTCCAATCTTGTCATCAAAACCAACAAATTAATAAATAGCATCTAAAACTAAACTCAAAATCATAAACGAAATGCAAAAACAGGAATGAAATAAAACTTAAAATTATACGATTGATCGTAAAGGTCGGCCACATTTATTTATTTTCAAACTCGATCTTAAGCTCTCGCTGCCACTTCACAGATTTGCTTGTTTTTTTTTTCGATAGCCATATTCTCCATAGTATCTTTTTTGAGAGATATTATGTGATAAGTCTCCATGTTAAACCACAACGTTCTTATCCTTCACAATTTCTTGAATGAAGACAGCTAACGCATGAGACCCTCGAATCTCTACAATCTGGTAGAAACAAGATAACTAATTCAAAAAGTGTTATTACTAGTTGTTTACCCATTAACTATTGGCAGAGAAACGCGGTGTTTGCAAGCATTCCTTTGATGTTAGTTATGATATGTAACCCACGAAATAATCTCCTTGAACCCTCACATTTCAGCACCCTCTAATTCATTTAATGGAAGTCTCTTTTATTTGCAAAATATTCAGAATTGATCTGGCCACACATCTTCGGAATCAATTCAGATATAGTGATGTGGTAAATTGTGTATTTAAATAAATTATAAAACCTCCAATGCTCTAAAACCTGCCATAACTTACATTGACCCTACCATGCATACCCCATTGATTAACGTCCGAGTCAACCCACATTATGATCAATCACTCAATTTCGCAACCTTATCAACATCCATAATAATAAAATTAAATGGCAAAATCAAGAGATTACTATTTAGACAAGATTTAAAGGTTTGGTTATGAAGAAAATATATATAAAAAGAAAATATTAATGTTCATCCCTTAACTGTTAATGTAAATCCATCCAAATTAATAACTTGAAAATTGTGATTTTCTCAAATAACCAATAGATCGTAAAGGCTGCTTTTAAAAACATTTAATTTCATTGTTTCAGTAGCTCACAGAAAATGATTATTTCAGTAGCTGGTAATTCATTAGATTTGTTATATGAAATTCAAACATTTCATCAAAACAAAATAAAATTTTGTTTGATGAAATAATGTTTTTTAAAGGCTGTTGGGTAGGGGCACAACAGATGGCGACTGACTGGGCGAAATAGTTATCTCTGCGAAAACATGAAATCTGACTTGTGGATGTAGCAAAATAAGAAAAACTTTCTTTAACTCAGATTAGCATTTTCCTGAAGAACTGTGCTTAGCGATAAGACTAGATTTCAAACTAATACCAGATTCGATTCTTTTATCATTATCCAGAGATTACCTTCAAAAATGATACGAATTTTAAGTTTTTTCAGAAAACATAAGACTCCAAAACAAATTAGTCCTAGAAAATACAATGCAATTTTGATATTTGACTAGTTTTTAAAGATATGATCCCAATACTACAGTCATGACTCTCCTACCCGTAAGCATCCATAGGCTCGAAAGGGTTGACTTTTAACCATACCTCCTACCATTCTAGTCCCAAGATAAGATAAAACATAAATATTTAAAACTTCTCAATTTATTAATGGGTAAGCTGCATTGGAACCTCTTCACGAGTGTGGGATGACCTTGGATTCTTTTAGATTTTTATATATAGAACAATTTATGATTTGGAATCCAAGTATGCCACAGACGGAGCCCTCCTACCCGCAGGCGTTCATAGCCTCGAAAGGGTACGTCTTTTAACCCATTCTACCCAACAGCTTATATCCCAAGCTAATACGTTTAAAGAAGGCTTCATATTCAGCATTTAAGTGCTCATCCACAAGATATTTGCATGTTAATAATGGGGGAACGTAATAAGAAACTCTTTACAAGTAAGATAGCATAAAGGATCTATAGATAATTGATTTTATTATTAAATTGCAACTGCTTTCCCAGAACTGATTTCTAAATAAGTAATATAATTCCTAGTAATAATGAATTCGATATTCATTAAATCCAACAATTTGAGGATAATGATAAAAGAAACGAAATAAAGTGAAAGTTTTCATCTAGTAGTTTTGTTTGCAACAGTTCAATTTCTTTTTCTTTTATTTCTGAGATAAGAACAGATTTCTAAAAGTCTAGCTTTCTTCATGTCTTATATAATAAAATTCCAATTTTATGACATAAAAACATTGCCAGATCTGAATCATTTCTCCTGGTTTTGAAGAACCACATAAGAACAAAAGAAAAATAAAAAGAAAAAGAAAACAACCAGTAATTATAAATGTGCAATATATACATGAGTTTTATTTGAGCAAATTACAAAAATGAAGGATTTCAAAGTCTACGAGAAAACTCTTAGTAAAGAAAATGAAAATTTGAAATAAATTCCACACACATAACACATGAGTTAAATCAAGATCTCATCAAATGGAAAATGGGTTTAACAACCTATGACTTATTATCAGCAAAGAAAATGAGAGATTAAAATAGATTAATATGTTTTAAAGTTTTTTATCCCTATTTTTTTTTTTTAATTTTTTCAATTAAATCAAAGTTGTTTTTTAATCATTGATGATATGTTAATCTAATGTGTTTTATTCATAAACAAAATAAATCCTAATGAGTATGCATCTATAAAAGGATGAAAGGTTCTTTCTTTTAATGAGAAGATTAAAAAAAAGTAAAGAACTGCTTCCCTGATAATGATGTCGTCATCTCATTCTAAAAATGATGTTGTCGCAACTCCATATATATGCATTTATTCAAATGTAAACAAACATAAATTATTCTAAATTATAAACCTAACCTAAACTAATAAAATAAAATATATATAAACTAAGTAAATGAAAATTTCCAATGAAGCCATTCGCGCAGCTTGAAACCTACCAGAGAAAACAATTCATGTATGAGCATTAGAAATTGGAATAATTCAAAATGAAGAAAAGAAACTAAATCAAATTTTGTATGTACAAAGCATAAAAGATGACGCGGAAACCTTTTAATAAATGATTCCTCCCACCGTGTATAAATCGGATCATAAAAATCAAGTCAGAAGAAGATAGATTTCGCATGAGAATCATTACTAAAAAGACTCTTATCAGAAGTATGATTCAACATTCGTGAAAAAGAATCAATAAAAAATGTATCTTTAAACACAATATCATCATGACTAAATTAAAAAAAAACAAAATGACATTTCGGTATTATTTGGAGATCAAATACGTCATTGTGTCTTTTAACATGAAGATTAAAATTGATGACATTATCTTCAAATATGATTATCATGTTGCACTGAGGAAAATTAATTTTCAATATATCATAAATAAATTGTGCATCCCTTTCAATATCACAGATTGAATCATAATCCTTACTGACAAAATGTAAAATGGATGAACATGCATGAGTCTGATGANATTAATTTTCAATATATCATAAATAAATTGTGCATCCCTTTCAATATCACAGATTGAATCATAATCCTTACTGACAAAATGTAAAATGGATGAACATGCATGATTCTGATGAGTAATGATAGTAGAAAAATTATGATCTTCTTCATGACAAATTTGAAATACATTAGAATGGATCTCAAAATATCCTTCATCATCAAAAAATGTATTTCCTTGTATCCTATCAAAATCTGACCATAATGAAGTATTCCTTAGAAAATCATTGACATGTAAATGTAGTCTATGATCAGCAAAAACATCAGGATACAACGAGTAGTAAGAGTCAGAGTATAAAAAGGTAAATGCTTCTCTGTTGCTATCATTTATTTCATTGACTGCTTTAATAGAAGCATCATTAACAAAACTCTGATCTAATGACCTTTGTGAAGAAATGAAAGGAACTAACTCATCATGAAAGGAAGATGATGAAATTATATCATCACTAGCACATTTAGTTGAATAATTAAGAATTTTTGGTTTATCTTCCATCGTCTCATGAACAACAAGAGTTCGAAATTATCGCTTAATGTAAAAGTCGAATCATCAGTCTTTTTCTCTTGTTCTTGAAATTGCATGTCATCAAATTCTATGATTTGTCCATTTTCAACAATTTCAATTTCAGCAGTGGAATTAGGAAGAATAGATTCGATATCAACTTCAACTAATGAACTAACATGCATGCTATCTATTGTAGAATTTTCATTCTTTTCCAAATCATGAAAATCGGAGATAGAGATAAGATAAAGAAACCAATTCATTTTGTCCTTTTCGGAGAGCTGGTATTCTTCACAAAACTTCCAACATATTAACGTGAATCTAGAAAAGAAATCATCAAGAGATTCATCTTTATGTCTACGAAGATTTTCTATCTCAAATTCAAGTTTCTTATAACTATAATTCTCATGATCATCAAGAAATAACTTCGTGAAATGTTCCCATGAATGAATGGATTTCGCTGGCAAAAACTTAAAGCAAATCAGAATTCTTCCTGTGAAAGTAGCTGCAAAAAGTCTGCATTTCTCAACCATTAGAGGAAATTTGGGGTCTAAAATGGGCCTTATAAGAAAACGTGCCACAATAAGTTTTTGTGAGTTGAAATTCAAGAACCAATAGAATTTCAATAAAATAAGTCAACCATAATGGTTGAATTGACATATTTGTCATTAAAAAAACTACTTTTTTTGTTCGTATTTTCGACATATCTCATTGTGTTCTTACTCAAATTTCGATCAAGAGAGCTCGTTGGATGCAGAATTTGATTCCGCATCCAAAGAGTACCCACACTGCATAATTTTTATGGACCCCGCTACCCCAAAAACAAGAAATACCTGAAAAAATGTGATGATGACATCATCAT
>LPNX010009904.1:25041-49976 GCA_001517045.1 Pseudotsuga menziesii | reverse complement strand
TCGAACTGCCGGCTCCCGGATGTCGCTCACTCGGAGTGCATTCCGATGCACCTGAGCATCGGCCCCACAAAACCGTACTGCCATATCCACGATATCCAGACAAAGTTTGAGGTTGATAGGCAACAAAAATTACAAAGCACACACCTAAAGGCACACTAAGTATAGACAAACCACACAACACTCACTAAAAATTCCTAAAGCTAAACAGACAAACAGGTATAAGATGTGCTTTCCAAAAGAAAGCTGATAGACAATTACTTGGCGTCCCTGTAGATGTTCTTAGGCACAAGTGGAGGAATCACCCACTTCCCTCCCACACCTTCTACCGAGTTTACCTTCCAAGCCCATCCAAGGTCAACCAGAAATAGCCTTTCAGTGTACCTATGTATGAACCCTAGATGTCAAAGAGACTAAAGGATACCTTAACTATATTGACAATCTGGGGGGATAGCCACAAGCCTGGTTCGTACGCATGGGCAGGGTAGCAAAGGTCAAAACCATATCTTAGACAGAATCCCCAGATGAGCAAAAACCTTGGTCTATGCTTTGACAAGGAATTGAAGGGTTATCTCCTCAGTCCAAATCTCCACGCAGCCTTGTGCTTAACTCCCGTTTGAGAGGAGCTTCCCAGATACAATCAACACAAAAAAGGGTTTACCTAGTGATTGGCCAACTACGTCTGAAATTTTATACTTGTGGAGAGTTAAAACTCCCGAATCCACAAGTCTAGCCTGAGCTAGTTGGTGTATGAACCTATAAAATAAAACTTATTAATAATTTTTAAATTATATCATTTATTTTAAGGGTTGTTTTTAGTCAGAGGGTAAATGGCATGAAACTTATGTGGTGTTTTGACTCAAAGTTGAAACAAGATGACTAAGCAAAGAGAAATGAGATGCAAAAAGCAAAAACTATTCTCTTCTTCTTTTTCAAATAGAAACTTGAAAGCCACAAAAGAACAAATTCTTTTTATTTTATTTAAAAAAAAATGATATGCCATGCAATCTAGACTAAAAAACTAATCTACATGCATAAAAAGAAAACATGTGTTTTTTTATTTTTCTTTTATAAATGCAAAAGAAAAACAACCTATCAACTAATGCAAGCAAGTAATGTAAGCAAAGCAAATAGACAACTACTCTACACCCCACAAACAAACCCTA
Organism: Pseudotsuga menziesii; assembly: GCA_001517045.1. Classification (NCBI taxonomy): domain Eukaryota; kingdom Viridiplantae; phylum Streptophyta; class Pinopsida; order Pinales; family Pinaceae; genus Pseudotsuga; species Pseudotsuga menziesii. Next base: position 48,813 of record LPNX010009904.1, on the reverse strand, counting down.
GGTTTCCCTAAAGTTGGATATAAACCTCTCTTGAAAGGAAGGCTCACAAAGGTAAACAAGCCAAAAAATTTGGAATGAAGAGACTGAGTAATGAGGCTGACATAAACAAAGGTCAATAAGTCCCAAGTATCAATCTAAACCTACAAACAGAGGTTTATCAGTACCTTGTCCAGCAAGGTCAAGCCAAAGAAGGAGGTGGGGGGGGGGAAGCAGCAAAAACAAGTTCAAAGACTTGAAAGAGACTTACAAGATAGACAAAGAGCACCTAACAAAGATAAAACAACCTCTTAGGAGTCATGCACATGCAGAGGACCCTTGAAGACCCTACAAACAGCCCTCAAATCACCCCAAAACCCTAAAAATGATGAAATAACACAAATTTAGGTGCATAGAAGGGTTGTCTTAAGGAAGGTCGCGTATGACATGTGGGTTGCAGGTAGTGCAAGTCACATATACAACACAAGCATGTGACTGTTTAGCCTGAACGTCATGTATGGATGGCAAAAGGCACAAAAAGGATTAAAAACTGACGTAGGAAGGCAGGAAATGTGTTCCAACAAACTCAAAAGGTGTTCCTAACTTGTAAGAAGGACCTGAAACCTTACAAAATATTGAAATAAATATAGAGAAACCTAAAATATACAAGGCTCTCCCCAGTGGAGTCGCCATTTCTATTGTAGAGGAAAGTATCCTATGGCTAGGGTTTAAGAGGCCATTAACGTACTAGGGTTGAAAGGTGGATGCATATAGTTCTGCAAGTAAATACAAGCAAGATCATAGATTGGAATAGTTCATACCTTAGCCAAACGAAGGTTGATCCAAGCAGCCCTCCAATCCTATTCTTTCTCCTCTTGCTCTTCTTGCTCCAAGAGACCTGCAAAACAAATTATACCTTCCTCAAACCAATATGACCACATATAAAGCAATGATAATCAAATAAACCTGAAATAATAATCTGATTAACATCATAATATAATCATAAACAGAGATTCAATCACACATTGAACAATGATTTAAGAATAATAGGGACATCACATATTTATTAATCTTGAAAACAAGTACAAATATACCTTCTCTTCAAGTTCGGCACCTCACAAAACCTTGATCTGGTTCTGCTGCTTCTCTTCTCCAAGGAACTCAGCATCCAAACTCTACAACACAAGGAGAATGCTTCTACAACAAAGGTGTGGGCGAAGAGATCTCCAAATACTCCAGCATAACAATGCAAATATTCAAGTCCCCTCTAATGGACCTCCCTACCTCTATTTATATGCTTAATGAAGAGTTAGGGCCAAAGACAAAGTGGTTACAACTGAAGGAGTCAGTTGCATAACTACCCAAACTACCCGAATTTCAAAATACATATTTTTTTGACATTTTCAGGAGGCATACACAGGTTGCAGAAACAATAGTCGCATACACAAGGAGGTATACATGGGTTGTAATGTAGACATTCATGTATTTAAGGAGTACGCAACTATTATATATAGAAACTCATGTACATACGCGGGTTTCCTTAAGGAAAGTTGTGTACACATCAAAAACTCATTTAGGGTATTTTTGGGCATTTTCAGACTTTGGTGTCTTCTGGAAAGTTTTAGATAACATAAATATATTTCCAATGGTGCAAAGATGAGGTCAAACAGAGTTACAAAACTCTAGATATGAATCCTCCAAGTTAGGTTTTTTTTCAGTGAATTTCAGTGACTTTCATGAAGTGTCGTCATGGAAGTGTCGACATGCGACGGAATCATGGGAAAGTGGTCACAGGTAGAGATGTGTCATTTTGAGCTATAACACCTTCAGTTCCTGATAATATCAAATAATGGAGGGTTTTTGAATATTATTTGGATATTAAGATATTTTTAGAATTGACTGGTGAATTCTCTAATTCTTTAATTGATCAAGAGCAGGATGATGGAACTAAAAATGCAGAGGAGTATGCTAAAAATGAAATTTTTGGTCATACAATTATTGAGCTAAAAGGTAATTTTATTCCCAAGGGTTTAGTTCCCCTTGAGAGGATTTTTTCGAAAGATGACACTCCATTAAAACCAGCTATGTAGTCCTCAGAAGAGAATGTAATGGACTGTAATATTGGTACAAAGGAGTAGCCCATGATAGTGAAGATTTCCAAAGCACTTTAAGTGGAGCAAAGAGAAAGGTACATTAAACTGTTGAGAAAATATGTTTATATTTTTTCTTGGTCATATGAAGATTTAAAAAATTATGACACTAGTATTATTCAGCGTAAAGTGCCTATGAAACCTAATGTAAAACCATTCAGACATAAACTAAGAAGAATCAATCCTACATTATTTCCTGTCATAGAAAAAGAGGCTAAAAAATTATTGGATGAAAAAATTATTGTTCCTCTTAGATACTCATCATGGGTAGAAAACTTAGTTCATGTCAGGAAGAAGAATGGAGAGATAAGGTTGTGTGTAGGCTTTCGTAATGTGAATAGGTCCTCACTAAAATATAATTACCCATTACCAAAAATTGAGCAAATCTTGTAGAAGGTAGTGGGTGCTCAAAGGGTTTCAATGGTAGATGGATTTTTCGGATATAACCATATTGCAATGCATCCAGATGACCAAGAAAAGATAACCTTCACTACCCCTTGGGGTACATTCATGTATGAAAAAATTCCATTTGGATTGATGAATGTTGGAGGCACCTTTCAAAGGGCTATGTATATAGCCTTTGTTGGGGAGAAGGAGAATTTTGTAGTAATCTACTTGGATGATATTATAGTATTCTCCCAATTTGATGAGGAACATCTAAAGCACCTCAAAAAAACTTTCTTAAAATGTAAAAAGTATGGACTGTCACTAAATCCAAAAAAGTCTCATTTTGTTGTGCAGGAGGGTAAGCTACTAGCACATTTGGTTTCAGCTGATGGGATCAAAATTGATCCAAAAAGAGTCAAGGCCATTCTGAAAATTAGTTTTTCTAGGAGTAAGAAGGATGTGCAATATTTTATTGGGAAAATTAATTTTCTGCACTGGTTTATACCAAATTTTTCTTAAACTATTAAATAGATAACAACTATGTTGAAAAAAGATCAGGAAGTAAAATGGACAGCAGAGGCCAGGAATTCATTTGAGAAGATAAAGGAAGCTCTTACAAAAGCACTGGTGTTAGTAAGCCTTGATTTTTCCAAATATTTTCCAACTTTTTCTTTTGCATCACAAGACACAATAGCAGTTGTTTTGTTACAGAAAAATGATGAAGGATTGGAGCAGACAATTGCATTTTTCAGCAAGACTCTCAGGGATTTAGAGTTCAAGTACAATACTTGGATAAACAAGCTTATTCATTGGTAAAAGAATTAAAGTTTTTCAGAATTTATGTCTTACATTAAAAAGTCATTGCTTATGTTCCCAATGTTATCATTAAATATATTTTGACTCAACCTAATAGTGAAGGGAAACGAGGAAAATGGATTGCTAAGATAATGTACTATGATGTAGAAATCAAGCCTACTAAGCCGGTGAAAGGATAAGGTGTAGAAAATTTATTGGATGATTCAAACTGTGAATCTTTAGGTCTTCATCTGATGACAGAACAACCTATACATGAAGAATTGCAAGCTGAGCAAGAGAAGGAAAAGATTATGGAGCAATATGCAGAATCTACATGGTATGTAGACATTGTTCATTTCTTATTGTATTTGCAATGCCCTAATCATATAGACAAAAAGGAAGTTAGGTCACTGAATTTAAAAGATACTAAATATTGTTTAGTAGATCAACAGTTGTGTTGGAAGGATCTAGGAGGTATTTTTCTCAGATGTTTAGACAAGTCAGAGATTAAGGAGGTAATTTCAAAATCACATGAAGGAGCTTGTAGGGGACACAAATACTGGAAGGCTACTTCTTCTAAAATTCTAGGGTCTGGATATACTGGCCTTCACTGTTGTCTGATATATATCAACAGGTTAGATCTTGTGCTCCTTGTCATAAGTTTGCTAGTAAACAGAAGGTTTTGTCTTTACCATTGAAACCCATTGCAGTCACTGCTCCTTTTCAGCAATGGGGTTTAGACTTCATAGGTGAAATAAACCCTGCATCTTCAGGATAGCGTAGATGGATATTGATGGCCATTGATTTTTTCACCAAATGGGTGGAAGCCATTCCAACTAGAAATACAACTGATAAGGTGATAATCAATTTTATTCAGAAAAATATTCTCAGCAGGTTTGGTTGTCCAAAGAAGTTGCTAATTGATAATGCTAAAGCCTTTAAATCTAAAGCTATGGTTTCGTTTTGTGAAAAAAATGGGATTGTCCTAAAGCATTCAACACCTTACTATCCTCAAGAGAATGGGTTAGAATAATCCACCAATAAGAATCTTATTCAAAGCATTAAGAAGTTGTTGAGTCAAAATAAAAGGTCATGGGATTCCATGTTAAAATATGCACTTTGGCCAGACAGGATAACAACTAAGAAAGAAATTGGAACTTCTCCCTTTCAATTGGTATATGGCACTGATGTGGTTTTTCCAATCCATTTGGGTATTCCAGTGATGAAATTATTTCAAGACAGTCAGGAGGAACCAAGTGATATTCAAAGAAGAGTTTATGCGCTGATTGAATTACAACAAGAACGTGAAGCTGTGGAAGAAAAAGCTCAAATATACAGAAGGAAGATTAAGGAAAAGTTTGATATGAGGAAAAAAGAGAATAATTTTTCTTATGGAGATATGGTACTGAGGTGGGATGCTAGAAAGGAACATAAGGGTAAGCATGGAAAATTTGACAGTTTTTGGTTTGGTCCTTTCATAGTTTTGAAGAATCCGGAGAACAATACCTTCATATTGCAGACTTTAGAAGGTGAGGAATTACCCAATCCAGTAAATGGATGGTTCCTCAAACACTTTTACAGCTATTGAGGGTAAGAATCCTATCATTTCATTGTATATACCAGTGTGACAATGATAGAATAAAGACTCCATATCCCAATGGAAGTTTTGTAGAGTAGCAGATAGGTTCATTTAAGTGACAGAAGGCATTGATCTACAGGTTCTTGAAGCCTCACAAGGAGTACTTCATCCCGCAGCAAGAACTAGATGTTATAGCTAGGTTTTTTTTCTAGATTACATGTTATTTCCAAAGCATTTGTTTTCATTTTTCTTTTAATTTTGAGTTTGGTTTTGGGGTATTAGAATCATGAGCATATTTTTTATTTTGATTCCATGTCATTTCTTTCTTAATTTACTTTATTTTGTTAGTTTTATAGTTTTAATGGGATTATTAGGTGTATATTTTTCTAATAAGTCTAAAAAATCTATCGTAATGTTTGATCTAAGTTGAATCATATTACTTAAGCCTTTGTTTTGCAGCCATGTGTCAAAAATATTTATCAAGCAGATTCCTATAGCGCAAAAGGGAGGGACCGTGAACTAAAGCACTACAACAAAATCAAGGAACTTGAAAAATTATAATATTATCTCGTTGGTTGTTAAAAATCACAAATGATGGAGTTTTACATCTATAAAGATGCGATGTTACATGTATAGACCTTGCAATCATTATGAAAAATGTACAGAATAAGGTAAGGATTATGCAGGTAAATCGCAGCTGTCCCGAGTCTCGAAGATTGGAAATTTCTTAAGAATTAATGATAGCACATCCATAGAGTTTGTTCAAAGCTAGTGGCGAATTTGAGGGGCATATGAGAAACTAAGAATATCGTGGCAAATTATTAAATGACCTGTGTGTAATCGTGGTTGTCGAAGATGAAATTGAGGAGTTTTGTTTGACGTGAATGAGGATAGGAGAGTGTATTTTCAGCATTACAAATTATCATAGTGACAGGTATGTAACAAAACACATCAAACATTAACTGAATCGTGATTTTCATTGACAGAGGGATAATTCTGATAAGGGAAAGTGAGAAATTACAAGTTATGGTCCTGATGTTTCTCAGCTTCTAGTCTGTTGTTGTAGTGAGATATTTTTGAGATAGTTTTAACTATTTTTTGAAAGAAACATATAGTTAGGTTTTAATACATAGAAATGAAGAGGAGTGGAAAAATCAACAGGGCTGAGCCTTCTGACATGGGTTGGGCTAAGAATTTTCTTGAATGTGCAAAATTGTATCAGAAATTAGGATGGTTTAAGTATTTTGAAAAAATTGATAGTTATCATTCTGAATTATCATATGGGTTCACTCAAGGGCTAGATAAAGATACAATTCTATTTAATACTCTAAAAATTGAGTTAACTAGAGAGCTGATAGCAGAAGCAACAGATATTACTGATGAGGGTGAATTTTGGTTTTAAAACGTACCATTTACCTTCAATTCACAGGATTTCCTACTGCCTAAATGGGTAGCAGACCAGGGCAAGGGTGTGCATGTACATAATTTTAAACCTGAGTGGAGGGAGCCTATTAAGATTTTACAGAGTTATATAACTTGTGAAAGTAGATTTTCTTCTGTCTTTAAGTATCATATCTGGTTTTTATAGCACCTAAACCAAGAATCAAAGATGAATCTCCCTTTCTTCTTCCTAAAGAGTCTGCAGAAAATGTCAAGTAGGGTAAAGGGACATCAAGATCATACTAAGCAGTCAATTTTCCATCATGGACTGATAAAACTAATCATTTGTAATGTGCTTCAAAAAAAAGGGAAAACTTAGGATTGCACCTTGTTTTGGTCAAGGTTTCAGAGTGAAAAAGAAGATCAGTAAAAAAAGAGACAGATGAATAAACTTCATAGCCTAGTTAAAAGATTGAAGAATGAAGACATTGTTGAGTTAGTGAAAGAGAATTCTCAAGTGGAATCTTTAGCTCAGAAGCTCGAAGAACCTGTAGGTGGAGAGCAAAGATAGATTGATGAAGATAACTAGATAGAAATTTCTGAAGATGTTGAAGAAGTCTAGGCAACCATTTTAGAACATGAAGAAGAAAATAAATCAGTTGATCTTGATTAGGATGTCAATGATATCCAAGAAAAAATGGCATATGCTTCTATTCCAGCCGATATTGAAGTGGAGAACATACATAATCCCAGTAAAAAAACTAAAGGAAAGTCAATGGTTTAATTAAAAAGTGAAGGTGTAATAATTTCCAGTCTAAAGTTTCATGGCGGGTCTTATGCAATGATAGGCAAGTCAAATTTGAGACCTAAAACATGACCAAAGAATAAGTTCAGACTGAATATGAAAAATCTTTTGAATCCAAAGTTGGCTAAGGAGAAGATTACTATGATAGATTCAGAAGACTCCTCATCTAAAGAAGATTTAAAAGAAGATGACGACTGAAATTCTGAGTAGGTAGATAATAAGAGAGAAGATTCAATGATTGAGAAGCCTTCTCTAGCGAAATACGCAGTTAAAGAACAGTCCAAAGATTTCAGTTTTAAGGGAGATAAATATCAAAAGGTTCCTGTAGCAGAAATATAGCAACATTAAGAGGATGATGAGGTAATTTTTAGGAAATTAAATATCCCTTGGTTATCTGAGGAAGCTTCTTCATTCCAAGAAGGAAAGTTCATAGACTCAGAGAATCAAAATCTTCAAAAGATAGTTAAACAGTACAAGCATCAAATTGATTTTCTGAACGAAACAAATGAAGGTTTGGTCATGGAAAATAAGAGGTTAAGAGAAGATCTTGAAGATATTAACACCCATTATCAGGAGTTGATTGTGGTTTCAAAGGAAGCACTAAAAAGGAAGAGCTAGACACAAAGCAAATTTGAAGAGTTAATCAGAAAATTCAAGATTTGACTCAACAAAATCAAGAACTCGTCGTTCATTTTTTAACCCACAGTTCAGCACTTGGAAAACTTTAGGAAATCTGCGGTTGAATTTCTCAATTCGACATGTTTCGAACCTCTTAAGGAATTTCATCCTCAGGAGAATGCAATCTCACTCTATTTTTGCACAAGGACGTGAAGTATAAATATTTAATTTTATTGTTTTATATCTTTTTATTTATTTTATGTTGGTTTGTCAATGATTTTTAGAGCTAGTGTTTCTTTTTCTTAATTTTAATTAATAATGTGATTTGGTGGTTTAGTTAAATGGTTATTTTTTAATGTATAAAAATTAGTCAATTAATTGTATAAAGAAAATAGTATAACATTATAAATTAGTATAACCTTATAACAATAATTTTTTAATATTAATTTTTTAACCATATAATAAAATGTTTTTATAATTAAGGTTATAAATTATGTTAATAATTTATTATCTTAGATTTTTTCTTTTTATATCTAAATTTTTAGTGTGCTTCCTTTATTAAGTGTTATATGAGTATAACCATATGTTATTAAATAAAGCCTTGTGACATTCTAGCATTATATCATTAATTTATTATGTACTTAAACTAATTTGTTGTTATAATTGAATTTTATAAAGTAATTTTATAATGTATAATATTAGTATTTATCTTTTGTTTTTCAATCTTATTAATAAATTGATGTTATAATTAATGTTTTTAATTTTATGTTATAACATATATTATTAGCATTTATTCTTTTAATCTTTTTAATAGTACAGTTTCTTTAGCGAGTAAGCTGGGAGTTATAAGTTAAGTGTTATTCATTTTAAATTTTAGGTTTAATTTTTTTTTTTTAGTTTATGAATGATGGGTTTCCAAGCTTCTTTAAGTCTTAAGCCATCACCCCGGTTGAATTTTCTTCCACATTTCTCAATTTCTATGGCTTCACGAATTTTCCTTTTGTAATAATGAGGGACAACTGCTAAAACTTCTGAGTCTTGTAGGCATATGTGATGTTTGGTGGTGTGAGAATGTTCTGCTATGGCTGATTTTTTTATTCTATTGTGTCGTAAATCTGCACCGTTTTCTTTTAATCTGGTTGTGATTGATCTTCCAGTCTCACCTATGTAGGCCTCACCACACGAGCATGGAGTTTTGTAAACATATTTTTGGTTCTTAGGATCAATGGTGTCTTTGGCTTTGTCAAGAATGGTTCTTAAAGAGTTAGGAGGAGCGAATGAAACCCTTATGTTTTTCTTTCGTAGAACATTGACAATTTTGTTTGTAGTGCCATGGATATAAGGAAGAGTGATTTTGGGAAGGGTTGTATCTTTTTCTTTATTTTTGGTTTTGTTCTTGTTCTTTTTTATGCTTCAGAAAACTTTCTCAATCTCTCTTCTATTAGAAGAAGAGTTAAAACACGTTAGGACGTCACTTATGAAAAATGTATATAATAGAAGAGAGATTGAGAAATTTTTCCGAAGCATAAAAAAGAACAATAACAAAACCAAAAATAAAGAAAAAGATATAACCCTACCCAAAATCACTCTTCCATATATCCATGGCACTGCAAACAAAATTGTCAATGTTCTAAGAGAGAAAAACATAAGGGTGTCATTCACTCCTCCTAACTCTTTAAGAACCATGCCTGACAAATCCAAAGACACCATTGATCCTAAGAACCAAAAAGGTGTTTACAAAACTCCATGCTCATATGGTGAGGCCTAGATAGGTGAGACTGGAAGATCAATCACAACCAGGTTAAAAGAACATAGTGTATATTTACGACACAATAGAATAAAAAATGTAGCCATTGCAGAACATTCTCACACCACCAAACATCACATATGCCTAGAAGACTCAGAAGTTTTAGCAGTTGTCCCTCATTATTACAAAAGGAAAATTTGTGAAGCCATAGAAATTGAAAAATGTGGAAGAAATTTCAACCGAGATGATGGCTTAAGACTTAAGTAAGCTTGGAAACCCATCATTCATAAAAAGGAAAAATTAAAATAAAAAACACTTAACCTATAACTCCTAGCCTACTCACTAAAAGAACTATACTATTAAAAGATTAAAAGAATAAATGCTAATAGTATATGTTATAACATCAAATTAAAAACATTAATTATAACATCAATTTATTAATAAGATTGAAAAAAAAAAGATAAATACTAATATTATACATTATAACATTACTTTACAAAATTTAATTATAACATCAAATCACTTTAAGTACATACTAAATTAACGATATAATGTTAGAATATCATAAGGCTTTATTTAATAACATATGATTATACTCATATAACAATTAATAAAGGAAGCAAAGGAAGTGTTGATGCCTGGAAATTCGCAGGCGACAACAATAAGGGATTCTCCCCAGTCAATGTTCCCAACTAGCCCGTGATTGTTTGGTATAGGGAATCCGTCCGGTTTGTGGTCCGGATACCGTAGGTCAAGTAACAAAAACAAAGGGTTTTACCGGTTATGGCCCTGTCCACCGTGTATATTTTTGTATTTTTGACTTTAAGTATGATATGCAAGTGCCTATCTAAGGTGCAGATTGATAAAGAATGCGATGAGTGGTCACAATGTGATGTGTAGGTTCTTACTTCTCGTCTTACACTCTCTCGCATCTAAATCACACACAACTGAAAAACAATATTAACTAAGTTGTCCCTAGGGAGAAAGATTATCAATTAATGAGTAATTTAATAATGTTCATATGTTAAGATAAATCACAGATAGCTGTTCTTAGAATCAAAACACATAACCATGAATAAAGATATGCACAACAAGATAGCTCGTCGTCTGTTAAAACATTCATTACTCATAGTGGAAATGATCACAAAATAAACCATAGAACATTCATATAAGAACATAGGTTTAGAAAGTTAGAACGATCTCACAGTTAATGAAACACAGCTGAAAACGAAATAGTTCCCCTTTAACATTGTTCATTTCATCACATTTGAACATTCCACACAACACTTTCTCCAACAAGCAAAACTGTAATTTATTATTGCAAAACAAAATAGTTCCTCTTACAACAAGTATTTCACAAGTCTCTTCAGGAAAAATCCCCATACTCCCTCTCCCTCTTCTATATTTATACAAGAACCAGCTCAAAACCCCTTCGGTTGCCCAAAAACTGTTTCAATCTCTGGCCTTGTCATTTTGCGAATGCTCATAATTTCATGTTACGTTCAAATAAAGACATTTATAAAATGGGCATCACTAGGTAACTGATGAAACACCCAAGCCTATGCCTTTTCTCTCTAATGATTACCCTCTACCATTCCTCCGTCCCTCTTCAGACCCCTATAATTTTCTTCCTCGAGCAACGACTCTGCCGCCTTATGCTTTAACATGCTTTGTCTTCCAACTGCATCTTCTTCACTGCAATAATATTCAAAGGGATCTGAGAAAAAGTTGCCATGTCTGTCTGCGATTAACCAAGAATTCATCATTTATTTCGACTATCTTTAATAAACATAAACCATAATATCAATAAAATGAGTACTAAAGAAGAAAAAACCGGAGCTGGGTTTTTATGTGCAAAGATCAACCTAAAAACAAGGCTCACCAGTCTCTTATGAAAATAGTTACGATCTCATAACAATCAGTAGGAAAATGATTAAGAAACAGGCACATAAAAACCCCCATCGGCGGATCAGAACACTCAACATCGGTCGGTTAGTGGGCTATGCAGCCGCAATGGCAGGTAACCTACAATCTAGGGGTCCCAGCACAGAAACCAAAATTGGCGCGATGAAACGTGGGGGTCGGATCTTCTACAAGCATCGGATAGTTAGTGAGCTACACAGCCGCAATGACGAAAGTTAAAAGGTCAAGAAAATCCACCGACTAGTCAACATCAGAGAAACAAAGAACAAGACATCGACGAAAAGACAAACAGTTCGGCGGATAGTTAATCTCTTCTGGGGCCGCAATAGTGGAACTCCATCAGCCTACGGCCTCCGATAAAAGTCATAACACTTTCCAAAAAAATCGAAAGGCAAGGTATTTTTCCCAACAATAAAATGCGGGCTCATCGAAAGACTTTAATTATCGGCGCAATGTCTAAGTGACCTCCGAAAAACGTCAACCAAAAATCCCATTTTAAACCTCAACGTTAAAACATCGTAAAACTTGCTAAACCTTATAGTCCAAAACATGCACAGACCCAAATGAAATCTCGAATAGCAAGAAAAACCAGCCTCAAACAATCCAAACATGTAGCAGAGTGGGGCAAACACAATCAAGAAGGAGGGTCCAAATTTTCAGAAATTTGGGAAAAGTTACAGCTGCAACAATTGGCGGCTCACTAGTGGACCCAGAATCTCTGAATAAACTCCTCCTCAAGCAACAAACTGTTTAGCAGTGAAACTGACATGCTGAATTCTTCTATATGTCTGGATTCCCATAATGTCACATATATGTACTTGTAATCATTGATGATAGTCCAAATTTTAGGGAATGGAAACCAGAATCTCAAAGTCATGATAACTCTTTTGAGGCTTAAGTAGGCAGATTTCATTTTAAATTTGTATTTGGGTAGCTTCCAGCTTAGACACCACAGGATTGTAACACATGGCAACAGAATTAATCGTTTGTTCCCCATTCCCATGCCACTTGGCCCTTTTCCCTTGTGGATTTTTGTCCTTTAGAGTCCTCCTCATGCCTTTCTTTCTGAATTTTATTCAGGCTCTTCCATCCATAGTGTCCTTTTGTGTGAGAGATGCATTTAATTTTTAGCTCACGGATGAAGAAGAACTTTTGGTACTCTGTACTCATATGATTCAGTACTTTGTTTCGATAAATATTGCTTTCTTAGGATTTTTGACTCTTATTAGCCTTTACCTTTCAATTCTTGGCATGGGATCATTTAGATATAACATGTTGTTTTCCCTATTTTCCTTTCCATGGGTCTTTCGCTGTAACCCCCCTAGGACATTTTAGATGTGAAATGGATGGAGCCTCAAAATAGTATTCTAGACCTTTTGATTCTGAGTTTTTTTAGGGATTACGCTGGACCTCAATGTGTTCATATACATTTAGGAAAACTACTTACTAGAATAAATTCCATCAGCTTCAAACAATAAGACACAGTCTAATGCCCAAAGAATCTTAGTTTATCAAGGGTTCTGATGCTCTCCATGCCTCCAAAAGTTTGCTTCTTTTATTGGAATCAGCAAAAAAACTAAACTAAACAAACAGGAAAGGAACAAATCAAAGTGGCAAAACAAGTCAATTATTTATGTACAAAACAGAAAAAAATAAAACAAAATCAAGAAAAATAAGGTTTAAGAACTAAACCATTTACTGGTAAGTTCTCCTCCCATCCCTGTAAATCCCGCAACTTATAAGTTGAGGGGCCAAGCTTTGCCACAATCTGGAAAGGGCCTACCCATAAATGTTGAAACTTCATGCGCTTTCCCTTCTCATCATGAGGGTGATCCCACTTAAGAACCAAATGTCCTACTTCAAATTCTTTTGTCCTAGCTTTGTGCTTATCAAACCACCTCTTCACTACCTCCTGTTGTTGTTTAAAATGTTCTCTGGACTTGGATCTATATTCCTCTGCCTTCAAAATATTATGTATCCTCATCTGCAAGACTTCATTATCTGATCCTCTTGATTCTTGAGCTATTATGGAAGAGGGTAGCATGATATTGGGGGGTAGAATGGCCTCTTTTCCATAAACAAGGGTATATGGGGACACACCTAACTAAGTCTTGGGGGTGACCCTATCAGCCCAAAGAGCATTTGGTAATGCTGAATGCCAACTTCTCTGGTTTTCTGTCACAGTCTTTTTTAAGATTCTAATCATATTCTTGTTTGTAGATTCAGCCAAACCATTTCTTTGTGGATAATAATTCGCAGAGTAATGCAACTTAATTCCTTTTTCATGAGAAAATGTAGTTAATATAATAGAGGAAAAATATGTAGAATTATAAAAAACTAGAGAAATTGGAACTCCAAACCTGGTCATAATATGATCTTGCAAGAAATCCATGACCTCATCTTCATTCACTTTACGCAACGGAATGGCTTCGACCCAATGAATGAAATAATCGGTTGCCGTCAGAATATACTTGTGTTGCAAGGAAGAATCTGGCTTTATTTCTCCAATGATATCCATTCCCCACTGCTCAAAAGGTTCTGTTATCACCACAGGCTTTAATGGTCCTACTGCTTTAACTTGTCTTCCACCACACCTTTGATAGATGTCACACTTTCTGACATGGGCATGTGCATCTTTGAACAGTGTGGGCCAATAGTATCCGGCTCTGAGAATTTTATGGGCTGTTGTATCTCTGAAAAAATGTCCTCCAACAGGCCCATCGTGTAAGTCTATCATGACCTTCTTCACATCTTCTTTCTCTAAGCATCTAAGAAGAACTCCATCATAATTATTTCTGAATAATATTTCTTCAATAATCTGATATGAGGCTGATTTAAGATGTAGTGCTCTTCTTCGCTTAGAATTCCAATGTTCCGGTAACAATCCCTCCTAAAGGTAATGCATAAGGTCTCGGTACCAGGAGTCCGGAGCTATGAAAAGAGGACATATATCCATCAAATGTAACTCCACTTCGTCCTCCCAGTTATTTTCTTCATTGTCTTTACTTTCGATCATTAGTTTGCATAATCCTTGCGCTTTAAATATGGAGGATAGCTTGAATTCAAGGTCATACTCCTGTAGAGTTGTTACCCAGTTGCCTCTTCTTTCTCCTAATTCCTTTTGTATGAAAAGAGACCTCACAGCTGGGTGTGGAACTATTACCTTTGTCTGGTTCTTAAGTATATATGGTCTGAATTGTTTTACCGCTTTGAACACTGTGTAAGCTTGTTTATCCACAACTGGGTAATTCAATTCGGCCCCTTGCAGACCAGTGCTCATAAATGATATGGGGAACTCATCTCCCCCATCTTCCTTCTGGGTAAGCACCACTGCTAGTGAATCGTCAGATGTGAAAGTGTACAAACTAAAATCTTTCTCAAAATCCAGACTCTTGAGGGAGGGTGTATGCACAACAACTGTCTTTATTTTACTAAATGCATTTTCTCTACATCAGTCCACTTGAATTGTACACTTTGCTTTACCATTTGCTGCAAAGGTTTAACAATTTGAGTGAAATCTGGCACAAACCTTTGCATGAAATTTATTGTCCCCATAAATGATTACATGCCCTTTTTAGTATGGGGTAAGGGAATCTGTTCGACAAATTTGATCCTCTTTGGGTCTATGGAGATCCCCTTCTTAGAAACCACGTGACCCAGTAACTTACCTTCGGTAACGGAAAACACACACTTCTTGGGGTTTAATGAGATACCATATTTTCGCCAGTGTTCAAAAATCTGTTGTAGATGGAATGCATGTTCCTCCCTTTTCTTTGAGAATATTGTGATGTCATCGAGGTATACTACAACACTGCGGCCAATTATACCACGGAAATCTATGTCCATATCCCTTTGGAAAGTAGCTCCAGTGTTTATGAGTCCAAAGGGAATCCTTCTGTAAGAAAAAGTCCCCCATCTGGTTCTGAATGTAGTTTTAAGTCTATCTTCTTCAGCTACTAACACTTGATTGTAGCCTGAGAATCCATCTAATAAAGAAAATAATTTAGAACCCGAAACCATTTGCAATATCTATTCCATGGGTGGGACAGGATAATTATCTTTATCCAAAGTGTGATTTAGGTTTCTGAAATCCACACATAGTCTAATTTCTCCAGATTTATTCCTTACTGGTACCAGATTTGAAACCCATTTCGAGTGTCTAACTTTGAAGATAATTCTAGCATCCAACAACTTCTTTACTTCATTCTGAATTAGAGGCTCCAGTTTTGGATGCATTTTCCTTAAAGGCTATTGATAGGGCTTGACCCTAGATCTGATGGGGATAACATGCTGAAAAATATTGGTGTCATACGTCTTCAGATCTTCATACATCCAGGAGAAAACATCTTTGTATTGACTGAACAGACTGATGAACTTATTTCTTTCACCTGGAGAGAAACATTTTCCCAAATTCACATATTTAGGCTCAATTTCAGTCCCTAAATTAATTAACTCAAACTGTAAAGACGAGCTATGTGTCTTCACAATCACTAGCCTTCTGAATTTCTCGATTAGATCAAACATTCGCTCTAAAGTCTTGAGTCCTTTAGGAATAAAATTATTGAATTTTAGCTCGACCTGATGTTATTTGTCATCAATAATCGCCCCTTTGAATGTCTCATTATTTGTCAGGCATTCTAGAATCTGTTGATCATCATCAAAAACTCGTAGATTGGTAATCATATCTGGAACCGAAGGCCTAAAAATCAATTCAATATAGCACCGGTTATTATAGGGCACAAGCCTCGCAGCTGAGGTGGCCAACAAGTCAGTTGTCGCATTCTTAAGTCTAGGAATAAATACAATGTTAAATGCATCAAAATATTTAAGCAAATCCCATACTTCATTTTGATAAGATTTTAAATGAGGAGAAATGCAATGTATTTGATTTCAAATTTGTTTTGCAATTATTTCAGAATCCCCATACACTTTCAGATTTTCTACCTTTAACTCAATTGCTTTTCTTAGTCCCCGAACTAGTGCTTCATATTCGGCTGTATTATTGGTGCATTCAAACTCTAACCTACATGAAATAAAATGTTTATTTTTCTTAGGATCAATCAGGACACAGCCGGCTCCTGACCCCTCCAAAGTTTTAGACCCATCAAAGAAAAGCGTCCAAAAATCACTTACCACTACTGTGCGTGAAACAACATCTACATCTACAACTAAGTCTGCTATTTTACAACCGATTTCATCAGCCTGTGAAAATGAAGGAGATCAGGCTGAGCATTTGATGTATCATTGGCTTCTTCCGCTTGATATTTTCCCAGTTCTAGCTCAATAAAGTAATTTCTGAAAACAGAATTCATTGGTTCATTTTTTCCTTCGAACTGAGTAACATTGTGTTTCATGTGGGGCTCTCTTAAAACTTTAATTTGATTTGGGATTCCTTTATAAGGTAGCCACAGATGTGACCAGTATGAGGAAAAATATCCACTTAGCTTTGCCGACCAATATCTGCTCAAAACAAGTCCATAAGCTTCAGGTATGTCAGCTACCACAATGTCAATGAATTGACATACCTTATCATTTAAAGATAAGTGAATGAGAAAATCCTCCATTTCTGCAATTACCTTCACATTCGTTCTATCCAACTGAATGACCCTCTTGGTAGATGGTTTAGGTTGTCCATTTATCTTTTTGTAGACTGACAGCGGCATAAAGTTGACTGATGCCCCCGAGTCTACTAGACAGTTGTGCACGTTGTGGTTGAAAATTTCAAAAGTCAGGAGAAAAGGTGGAGTCTTGCATTTAGGCTTACCTCCCACACTTGTTTCACCAATTTATTCTTCTTGGGGCTGATTGTCAGTGGGAAGTTTCTCCTCTGATATTTCAAGTGCTTTCAATAACTTTTCTTTCTGCTGCGGCACATTGCACATCTCAAATAACAAGATATTTGCCCTTACCTTTTTTATATCCTCCACGATGTCATAATCCATCTTATGTTCTGTGAGATTCATTTTAACATTATTTATTTTCTCTTCAATGGGCTTAGTAGGCATGTTGATCTATCTTGGATTTTGACTGGTGGTGGTAAATTCCAGAATTTTATTAGCTGAGGTTTTTTTTGGAAATTTCTTAACATTCTTTTGAAGTTTCTTAATCTTTGGGAGCATACGACTATTTTCCTTAATCAACCCCTGGATTCTCATCGTTACATTTGTTTCCAAGATATCTTCATGTCTCAGATCCTTTTCTTCATCGGTATCAAACAACGATACATAGTTGCATAAAACCATGGCCTCATCCTCTTGTTTTTCTGTTGATTTATTGTTGTCTTTCCCTTCTTCATCACTATCCTCGGTTAATTTGGAATCCAACAGCTGATTCATAACCAACGTCATTGAATTTATCCATTGAGGACAATTCTTTTTAGAATGGGTTTGTTGGTGAAAAGTGCAAAAGTTATCCATCCCCATCTCCATTAAGTTCATCGATGCAGGACCGTGCGGAGGGGGTTGGGACTGATTGTTATCTTCCCTTTTCTTGTAATAAGGCTTATAAAACTTCTGGGCTTCCTTTTCCTTTTCCAAGTCTATTATTCTGTTAGAGAGCTTCTGCATCATCTTTTCCATTCCTTCGAAATCTGGTGATTACTCCTCTTTATGCTTAGTAAATAACAAAGATTCCCTCCCAACATTTTTTTCTCTCGACTCCTCAGGATAGTCTTTGATGCTTTCCTTTTCAGCCTCTACTCTTTTCACTTCTTCATAAGTCTCTGCTAGTGTAGGTTTGGCTTTCATTTTGGAAAACATGGCCAAATCGAACCCTAGAGCTGAAGTATAATACTCAATCAGAACTTTATCCTAGGGTTTGTCAGCTTCATAAAAATTATTAAGATAAGTTGCAAATCTTTGGGTAAAACTATGCACCTTCTCTTTTCTTTCTTTCTTTAAGGCGCACAGTCCTTTCATGAGAGCCGCATGAGTTTTTTGGGATGCATATTTACTTCTGAAAATCCTTTCAAAAGTATCCCAGTCTGGGATAGAGTTTGCAAGCAAACCAAAATACCATGATGTTGTTGCTCCTTTAAGGGTATGCGGAAAAAGTCTACAAACTACATCCTCATGTTCCCCAGCCCTCAATCCTTCTATTGCCAAATAGAAACTTTGTAAATGGTCATCTACTAACATCTTCTCATTTGGATCAAAATTGGGCAGCATCTTTTCAAAAGCTTGAGGTAAGTCATGCAACGGAGGTGTTAAGTTCAAGGGTGATCTGGATTTCCAAGCCGGTGGTGGATTTGGTGGGTTAAGTGGCTGATTGGCATTAATGCTTGCCATGAGTTTGGGTGGATATTGAGGAGGTGAAGGAATAGGAGTACGCACAGGAGAATAGTAAGGTGTGTTTGGGCCTACTTGATTCAGAGGCTGAATAACCTCCTGTAAGGCTACTTCTACCAACTCTTCCAAATATCCAACCAACACTGAATCTTCCAAGATGGTATGATCTTTCTTCTTGTATTCTCTTCGGGGTAAATCATGGATAGTGGGTAATCCTCCAATACTCTTTACATAAGCCCATGTGTGTCTTCTCAGATCATTGACTACTTGGTTGTCCACATAAAACAAATGTTCTCTATTATCTTTAGGATTTGGATCAGGAAATAAACTCCTTTCAAAATTATCACTAGTGGAGTAATTTTGAGGAAATGAATTTCCCCAGCCAACCATGCACTGGTGGCCCTCCTTCTAGTGCCATAAACTCTTGAGGCTTGGAAATTCATAGGCAACAATAGCAAGGGATTCTCCCTAGTCAACATTCCCAACTAGCCCGTGACTATTTGGTATAGGGAATCCGTCCGATTTGCGGTCTGACTACCGTAGGTCAAGTAACAAAAAAAAAGGGTTTTATCGGTTGCGACCCGGTCCACCGTGTATATTTTTGTATTTTTTACTTTAAGTGTGATATGTAAGTGCATATATAAGGTGTAGATTGATAAAGAATGCGAGGAGTGGTTACAATGTGATGTGCAGGTTCTTACCTCTCGTCTTAGACTCTCTCGCATCTAAATCACACACAACTGAAAAACAATATTAACTAAGCTATCCCTAGGGAGCAAGATTATCAATTAATGAGTAATGTAATACTATTTTTATGTTAAGATAAATCACAGATAGTTGTTCTTAGAATCAAAACACATAAATATGAATAAAGATATGCACAACAAGATAGCTCGTCATCTGTTAAAACATTTACTACTCATAGTGGAAATGATCACAAAATAAACTAGAGAACATTCATATAAGAACATAGGTTCAGAAAGTTAGAATGATCTCACAGTTAATGAAACACAGCTTAAAACAAAATAGTTCCCCTTCAACATTGTTCATTTCATCACATTTGAACATTCCACACACCACTTTCTCCAACAGGCAAAATTGTAATTTATTATTGCAAAACGAAATAGTTCCTCTTACAACAAGTAGTTCACAACTCTCTCTAGGAAAAAGCCCCATAATCCCTCTCCCTCTTCTATATTTATACAAGAACCAGCTCAAAACCCCTTCAGTTTCCCAAAAACTGTTTCAATCTCTGGCCTTGTCATTTTGCGAATGCTCATAATTTCATGTTACGTTCAAATAAAGACCTTTATAAAATGGGCATAGCTAGGTAACTGACGAAATGCCCAAGCCTAGGCATTTGATCTCTAATGATTATGCTCTACCATTCCTCGGTCCCTCTTTAGACCTTTATAATTTTCTTCCTTGAGCAATGACTCTGTCGCCTTATGCTTTAACATGCTTTGTCCTCCAAATGCATCTTCTTCGCCGCAATAATCTTCAAAGGGATCTGAGAAAAAATTGCCATGTTTGTCTACGATTAAACGAGAATTCATCATTTATTCTAACTATATTTAATAAACATAAACCATAATATCAATAAAATGAGTACTAAAGAAGAGAAAACCAGAGCTAGGTTCTTATGTGCAAAGATCAACCTAAAAACAAGGCTCACCGGTCTCTTATGAAAATAGTTATGATATCATAACAATCGGTGGGAAAACGATTAAGAAGCGGGCACATAAAAACCCCCATTGGCAGATCGAAACATGCGACATCGGTCAGTTAGTGGGCTACGTAGCCATAATAGTGGGTAACCTACAATCTAGGGGTCCCGGCACACAAACCCAAATCGGCGTGATGAAACGTCGGGGGTCGGATCTTCTGCAGGCATCAAATAGTTAGTGAGCTACACAGCCGCAACGACGGAAGTTAAAAGGTCAAGAAAATCCGCCGACTAGTCAACATCGGAGAAACAAAGAACAAGACATCGGCGAAAAGACAAACAGTTCGGCTGGCAGTTAGTCTATTCTAGGGCCGCAATGGCGAAACTCCATAAGCCTGTGGCCTCCGATCAAAGTCATAACAATTTCCGAAAAAATCACAAGGAAAGGTATTTTTTCCAACAATAAAACGTGGGCTCAGCGAAAGACTTTAATTATCGGTGCAATGTCTAACTGACCTCTGAAAAATGGCAACTGAAAATCCCATTTTAAACTTCAACGATAAAACATCGTAAAACCTGCTAAACCTTATAGTCCAAAACATGCATAGACCCAAACGAAATCCCGAATAACAAGGAAAATTGGCCTCAAACAATCCAAACATGTAGCAGAGTGGGGCAAACAAAATCAACAAGGAGGGTCAAAAATTTTCAGAAATTTGGGAAAAGTTGTAGCTGCAACAGGAAGCACACTCAAAATTTAGATATAAAAAGAAAAAAGCTAAGATACTAAATTATTAACATTATTTATAACTGTTGCCGCCTTTCACACACCTGTCTCACGTGGTAGAAATCTTCAAGCCACTCGGTGTGTCCTTGGGGGCAAGTCTCGAGTCAAGGCTGTCACCTTGTTCTTGACTGCTTCGTTTAGGCTCAACTCCTAACGAAGCCAAAGGGGGTAGACCCTATTAAGTTACTAAGGATGGTTTCTTAGTGTGGTGATGCTAAACTGAATCAGTTATTTAGGAGTTTGAATATTTTAACTACAGAAAATTAAAGATGACAAGATACGAAGATAAACACACGAAAGCACAAAGCTGATACACCATATATATATATATATATATATATAAAGCAAAAAATGACCAGTGCCTTAGAATGGAGTCAAATAAAAAAGATCAATGTGCTTGCATGTGCTTGGAGTGAATGTTTTGCGATTGCATCTTGGTATGTTTTAAGTTAAAATTGAAGTATGATTTGATTAAATTAGGCTAAGGGGGGACTCTAGATATACCCGAGAGTACTTGGAGTATGTCCAAAACAAAACCTTAACGGCTACCCGCAAGGAATATGTGGGATGAAATGGAGTCTCTGGTGCTATTTTTCATAATGCAACCGTTAGGGTGTGACAGAAATTGGTGCCCCGAGGTCACTTTTCATAAGTTCCCGCTTCCTTTGGGTATTTTGCCACCGTAAAGGTTTGATCGAGGTGTTGGATTTGCACCTGATGGTTTGTCAATTGGGGGAGGTGAGTCCTAATTATACTAGACACCCAAGTGCTTTTGATATAGCTTGACTGATCATATGAACCACATCCAAGTGCAGAGCATACACACTGGAGTCTTGTAAATTTTAATAAGTTTTTAAGAGATGTGTTCTTGTTTAAAAGAAAAGCCTCCAATAACCTCTTTCGATCCAAGTGGATCTCAATTGGGGAATCGAGGAGGGGTTAATTTTAAATATGCTGATAAACAAATTATAGAAAAAATAAAACAACCACACAAATCTGGTTTTCTGATTAATCCTACCACGAATCTCTTTCCCCTTTCGGGTCACTCGGGAAATCGTGGGGTAAGTATTATGATTAATTTTGAAAGTAAGATATGGAATATGGAATTAACAACAAGATCAAATATACTACCCTACAAATCAAATCAATTCTAGTAAAAAGGAAATAAGTAGAAAATGACGAAAATGGCACTGACGCGAATTCCCCCAGGGGGGATGGGGAATGGGCTCGAAAGAGCCTATTCCAAAGGAAATTTTATTTATTAATGGTTACAATATTATAGGACTGATATATCAGTTCTTTTTGGTCCTTATATAGGCTGAAACCAATATCTTATAGTTATACAAAAAATTTTAGAATTTTGTGACAAAAGGCAGACCCCTGGGGGAATTTGAGCGCTCCAAAAGACACTTTGGACAGAAGCTTCCATTCTTCTCTGTAATACCTGATAAAGGACAGCAATAATTTTAGAATAACAAATTCTCAAAATCACTTTAAGAGTACCTTTGGGTCAGCCTACTTTATCTCAAAAAATAATGAAATTAAACTAGCTAAACCGACGGAAAAGGAACCAAGGAAAGCAAGATTTCCTTGGGATCTTGGACTGCTGTTTGTGAATCCAATTAAATTGCACTGATATTGCAGAATATTAAAATTTATAACAGCGAAAGGAAATCTAATGCATGTGATCTACAAGTTTTCTTTCAAATTCATGCACAAAGGACAATTTCCCTACAACTAGATCTGGGATGCTTATGATACTTTCTTAAGTGAAATATGTAGGATATGAGCTATGAAATATTAGATCTATGTATATTTTACTTTGATGAAACATATCCAAATAAAATTACAGCTATGAACTGAAAAGGTAACTGGGTAAAGTGTTGATTTTTTGTAGAAATGAGAAGAAGAGGAGAGAAGGTCAGATCGTTGCTTGAATGAAGCAAGCTGGAAGGAGGCCATTTCATGGAGTGCTGAGAGATAGAGTATTGAGATTATTGGATAGGAAAGGATTCAATCTAGATCCACACCCTCATCCAATCGAGAACCTGCAACTAAATAACACAAGGCTGCACAAACCTCGTGAGATCTGGATATGGATGTATAAAGCAACAAAAATGAGAGATTATGCAGAAATAACCTTATTTAAGCATATAACTAATATTTTTGAGCATACATCATATGGATAAACAAGATTAAACAATCTAGCTTTCCTAGTTTATATCCTTACTAGATGCAGTTGAATCCTTGAAGCCAAATCACAGAAACAACACAGAATTTGGCAAGAAGTTGCAGCTACCACACAATCAAAAGCACTACACAGTATAGCCTCCAAATATTCTTTATTCAGAAATAATGATCAAATACAGAGTTACAATGGAAATCCCTTCAGTCCAGCTGTAACTAGCTTGGAAGAGGAGGTTGTTCCTGGATATATACAATTTACAGGCCATCTAGCCCAGGGGAGGCGCAATTACTCATGGAATCAAGTGAAATCAATTGATGGAGAGTCTATCAATGCCTGATCTGTGTCTAGCTGAGCTAGATATGAGTCTCACTGAGTGCAACTATCAATCGGGGGGCTGATCTGACTGACACCTCAACCTATTGACTGAAGAATCCACCAAAAATCATCCAGTTGAGCCAAAAACGTGTTGAGGAGAAAGAGAGGGA
>LPNX010009904.1:0-18117 GCA_001517045.1 Pseudotsuga menziesii | reverse complement strand
AAAAAGAAACACTAACCCTAAAAACCAATGATAAACCGACATAAAATAAATAAAAAGATATAAAACAATAAAATTAAATATTTATAGTTCATGTCCTTGTGCAAAAATAGAGTGAGATTGCGTTCTCCTGAGGATGAACCTGCTTAAGAGGTTCAAAACTTGTTGAATTGAAAAATTCAACCGCATATTTCCTAAAGTTTTCTAAGAATCAAGACCTGTCAAAAAGGGTTGAAGACTTGGAAGCTGAGAAACAAAGAACCAGAATAAAATCAAAAGCTATGGAAGGGATAGCACTTCGGGCTGAAGTAGCCAAAAGTATTTGAAATATCATTTATGACAGGTGTTGGGCTATAGGGCAGACCCGGGATTTATACCATTAACTTCGCACCAACAAAAGACCCACAGTGTTGGCCCTTTCGGCAACAGCCTGCGAACAGGTTGCAGTTTCACCCGAAACAGCTATGGGGTGCCGCAGAATCAGGTTTCTGCAAGCAGAAGAGGGATATTACTGTACCTTTAGCTTCTAAAAATTATAATCATAAAATGCAGAGCTTTAATAGTTACTTATTTAGCTTCGCGGTTAGATAAACAATAGTGTCATGCTTAACCCTTTACTGGGAATTCCAGCGAAGTTAGTATTTAGCAGTGATCTTACTTATCAGTTATATATTTATCAATGCATAAAAGAACATAACAACAACACAACAAAAACCACAACACACGATATAACGTGGTTCACCCCCAGTTTAGGGGTTACGTCAACATAACTGTGTTTTATTCAACTCTTTACAAAAACCACAGTTCTGATCTATGCACTCAGCTGTAGATCCCTTCAAGTCCTTAAAGCCGCGCACACAGCTACAGGCCTCTACACACACAACTACAGATTTCCTTAATCACCAAAACCCCTCTGCGCACACAACTGCAGAGGTTGTCCACGCACACAGCTGGGACTTAACCTTCTTACAAAATAAGCCTTAGCTTCACATCAATTCATCTTACATCAAAAGCCTAAACTGACTTCTTTACAAGAGTGCTTATTTATAGTGCACTTATTACAAAACCATGGCCACCCCGAACCTTAAACCCTGGACTTATACCATGGGTTTATTACAAAAAGAAGGTTTTTACTCAACCCCAACACCCCTAAGACTGTTTTGAGTCATAAATCCACTTACAACTTCCACAAAAACCGCAGAGTTACCAAAATTAGGGACCGTTAAGGTGCGCGCCCCAACAGGCCCCTAAGACTCACCAATGGCCCGTCCCGAGACACTCTGCTGCTCTTCTGGTAGACAAACTTTGTCAGCGAAGATAGTGAACTACTTGTTGAGACCATGCATAATATTGTCTGCTGCTTGCTCCTTTTCGACCAACTCCTGCAATACTGCGGCTGATGCTTCGCTGACCTTTTTTCTGCACGAATGCATCATATTCCTTCAGAACTTTAAATTGGATGTCCATAGTAGTACTCAACTCGAAAGCTTCGCTGATAAGTGGTTGCATCAAATTTTCCACTTCTGTTGCTTTTTCTCTGCATGACTCAATTTCCTGCTAGAGTTCATTGCTTCGCTTTACCCTGAGCATTTTCTCCATAGGCGGTAGAGTCTTAATTTATGCTTTTACTGTATCCAACTATGTTTGTCACTGCCTGATGGTTTCTTGTAGCTGTCCGACTTCTAGATGTTCTTGCAGGGTGGTCCAGGCCTCAACACTGTCTTCTAGCAGCTTTGCTGCGCTGCTCACAATATCCGATATTTTTGCTGCGGAAGCCTGAATGTCTACGCGGTGCTGCTCTCTGACCTCTGGTGGGATTTCTAGGATAATGCGGAGTTGGAGCTCCGCAATCTGAGCCTCATGCTCTGCTTTAAGCTTCTCTATTTCACTGCGAGACTATTGTGCGTAGTATTTTAGTTTGGCGATTCTTTGCTCCGGTTCTTCCTCATTCTGGATGTTGAAGTAAGGAAGACTTCGACATGCCTCCTCCAATACTCGTGCCAATGTGACCTGCTTACGTTCTGCGTCGCTCTTTCGCTGCTCCGCTTCCTCCAACTGTGTTGCAAGGCTGTCATTCTGCTTCTTGGTATTTTCTAACAGTATTTGTGAGTGGTGGTCTCGGGCTTGGATTTCCTTTCCGATGGCTGATTGACAGAGATGTAATTCCATCATGGACATCTTAGTGTAATCTATTCCAATGATCATGCTCATCTTCACGCAAGATGCTGCGTCGATTATGATGAGCGCGGCACTTGAGACTTGTCCCTGGTGTTCTCTAACCGGCCATTGTCTTGTGTCTGGTTGCGTAGGTGCTGGAGCACTACTTGCTGCAGCGCCCATCGCTGATTTTTCTGCTAACTGCTTCAGCTCCGCGATTTGCTTTGTTACACTGCTGACGGCATCAAGATGCGTGTTTGCAAACTCTGACCATTTCTTGGTGAGAAATTCTGTGGATTTCGACAGAGCCTGATTAATCTCTTCACTAGTCAGGGTAGGCTCTTCGTCGATATTCTTATCTTTCGAAGCTTTCTTTTTCTTGCGAGATTGAATTTTGGTCACTTCTTCGGCCTCTGGTGACTTGCGCTTATCTGGCTGATTAGGGTCTGAGATAGTTTTGACCGACTCCTCTTCTTCTCCTTCGTCTCCACCATCTCCACCATGGTCGATTTCACTCTACTGCGACTCAATTTTCTCTTCGCTGTCCTTTGGGGGGTCTTGCTGCTACGTTTGACTAGGGCCAGTGCCCACATTAGTGACCAGAGGGATTGGGATGCTGGGCTTTGTTCCTTCGTCCTTCATCCATTTAACCGGCCACTGCTAAATTACCACGAGGATGTCGTCTTTGGTCACCACATATGGCAACTTCCAGCATTCCTTCTTCTGATCTGCATGGGCCTGGATAAAGACATTGTGCATGTCAGCCCTAAACTTGGCCACTCCATCATATTGAGAAAATAGCTCATTACTGAGCTGCGGGGTCTTGACAATCTCATATGAGATACTCATGGTGTAAAAGGTGAACACAATGTTCGTCATCTGCTGGGATGCTTTGTCCTACGACACCCAGAGTGATGCGTACCTCACTGCACCTGACATGCTTGGAGGTACATCAATAAACTGCGTCTCAGTGGGCTCCTTCCACCAGATGAGGGAAATAAGTACGATCAGCCATGAATAGTGAAAGGGTCTACCTTTTTCCTGTGCGTCGCGGGCATCTTCAAGAAATTCCTTAGCGATGTATGCTTCCTAGTTGTAAATGTATCCTTCTGCACAGTTCGCAGCAATACTTACAATTGGGGCAGGCACTTCATATGGTCTGCACTTTCTCATCAATTTGTAGGCTAAGAGTTCAGCTACGAAGCGAATGTTGTGATGCTGAATGGCTGAGGTTTGATACCCTCGCTTCCCTTTCGTCAGCCCGAAGCATTCCTTCATGCTATGTGCTAGCTTCATATCTTCATGCTTTCCCACAAACTCGATGCTAGGGTCAGGTCCTTCCTTCGGCAGGCCCGCAATCTGGTGAATGAGTTCTCCATTGATAGCGATTTTCTAGTTTCCGATCCATAGGTACCCATCGTGTACCAATGCCAATAATTGTTTGACCACCACGGTTACCTGTGTGCTACGTTTGAAGTGGGGCACATCGAGCATCTTCAACAAACCAGCTTTGTCCAAGCCAGCAGCCCATTGTTTTACTTCTAATAATGTCGCTCCAGTCTCCTGATAGTGGACAGAGTGTAAATATGTCCCAGGTGCGAACTGTGGAAATTTTCCATGATCATTTGTATCGTGGTCGACATACTTGAGCCGATCTATTTTCCTTGTCATTGTTCTGACTAGCTGCACACTTAGTGGCAGTGAAGGGGTGCATAATGTCAACTTCTTCATCCGCCGAGGGAGCTGAACTCTTGGTTGAACTGGCGGAGGATACAGTGGTCGCTGCGGTGCAATGTTCTCATCTTCTTCAAGCAGGGCCTCTGCTGAGCTGGATGGATTCATCTCAGGATCCTCCGGTGTTTTTCCTGATTGCTGGTGTCTATCTTCGTTCTGCTTCGAATGAACTCCTGGTTTAAATTTTTTTCTGGTAGAGCATGTCTGCATTGGCTGGGTCGGTGCCAGGGGAGTCTCTTCGCGGTTTGCAGACACAGGTGGGTGGATAAAAAGGTGCGGCAGACCATCCTATTCAAATTCTCTCACTAACTTCTGAAGCTCACTATCAGCTGACATGGATGCAATTGTAAAAATCAAGAAATTGTAGAATGCAAACACCGTGGGTGTGGGCGTCTTCTTATAGAATCCATCCATGACATCTGTCATAACTATGCATTGATGATACCAAATCTGACAGAGATCTTGTCCAAACGGTGGCAGATTTTCCCAAATCTCATTAGTACAGGAAGTAACTATAGGTAGCGTACCAGCACCGCCAATTTTAAGTTCTTCCAACGGTCATATTTTAATCTTCGACACATCTTTGCTTATTTGTCCTAAGCAGTGACTCTGGCTGCGCCAAAATAAGGACATTCAAAATTTCCTGATACCGATGTCAACCTGTCTTCAAACTTCAACCCACGACAGAATGTCTTCCACCACCACAATAATTCTTTTCATTGTTGAGAACCCCGTCAGAGATAGGTCATGATAATAATGGAGAAGTTGGGTCACTTTGCTCACCATTTCGTCATCCCAATAATATCCAATGGTATCATACTTAGGGTTTTCTTCTGACCCAATGTTTACGGTCCGCGTCTTCAGGGGCTGAGTCACTTTAGGTGCTTCAACTGCTGGTCCATGTACTTCGCAGTGTCCTTCTGACTCGGGAATGTTAATGTTGTGCGGATCGTCATCCTCGTCAATTGCGAGGTTATAACATTCGACTGCATGAGCTTCTTGTGCTTTCCAATCATGGCGGTATTCTACTACTTCTTGATCATCAAATACCTTGGTACGGATCAACTTGATAGCTGCATCTAAAGCTGAACAAAATTTATTAGTAGAAAAGGTAAGCACAAAACTATCAACAAGATAATCTCAACTTACAGTATCCTAGCGAAGCTCATCCTCCGCGTACCAGTTCTTTGCTATTGGTTCCAGAGTATGCACAAAACTATGTACCCATTCTTCCTGAGGTACATGCTGCCACGCTTCGTAGCACTGTGCCAAATGTTCCTGAGGGCTAGTCTTTCCATCAAACCTGTTTTGCACCTCCTGGGGCTGATCCATAAATCTCAGGCGAAGGAAATTCTGACAAGCTTTCCAATTAGGAATGTTCTTCTTATGGCCATTCCACCATCTGGTTGTTGTGGCTCTGAATGCTGAATCCAGAGTCTCCATTTTCTATGAGTCTGGTACCTTCTCTAAGAATTGCACAATAAACTCACTTGGGTCTATCGAACCATCCAAAACAGGTAAGGTTCTTGTCTGTGAGCCAAGCCATCTGAGAGACTTGGTAATTCTGGCACATCTATGTCCATGCAGCTCATAAAGTCAGTTCTGTCAGTTTTTTAACCCATTATCTGAATCCGTCATGCAGGAGCTGTCACACTACCAATCCATGATACCTTCGGCAGTAGGATCAACATAATATTCTTCCTTTACTGTGATATTGTAGATGTGGTCCAAAACATCCTGGTCTTCATCTCTTATTGGCTCTGTGTATCGCTCTCCTTGAGAAGGATCCAATGGGACTATGAATCTCAGTCCTTTCCATTCAAAAGTCATCTGTCTCTTCCTCAGGTTGATTACTGCATCATTATCTATTTCCCATTCGATGCCTAGTAGTGCTGGATAGGGGTTGTTATCATCAATTATTTCGATTACCTCAAAGTCTTCTAAGGTACTGACTCCATCAATATCTACTGATACATTAGGGAGTCTTCCTAGGGGCACAATCTTCTGCTGATTGGATAATCTCAAGTATATAGGGGACCATTCCAGAGTAGGTTTTCCTATTTGTTCCCATGTCTGCTTAGTTAAGACATTTAATTCTGATCCTAGGTCCAGGATGACATCAGTCATGTTATATTCTCCTATCTGAGCATTCAATCGCATTTCCCTACCAGTCCTTCTGACTCTATGAACAGTTTTTTCCATACCAGAACTTCGCTGAGGTTCACAAGAAGCAATAACTTTCTGCAACTCATTTAAAGCATTCTGATTTCTCAAGAGCTTCATACAACTCTGTAAAAAGGAGGACAGTGTACTTACTTTATCTGTCGAAGCTTCTTGCGGCTGTGACTGCTGCTAATGTTGTTGCGCAGGTGCTACTGATGTGCTAGGAGCAGCAAAATCTCTCTTGGCTTCCATGAATGTCTCTTTTTCTCTTTCGATATCAAATGCTGGGACTTTCCCTGGGGCCTTACGAACTCAAGCCTCGTCAAGATGTTTCTCCTTATTCTGCACTTTCGTCGTAGCTCCACTTTGAGTAACAACATTAATGGCTGGGGCAGGTCTTTGCTCGATGAAAATCATCTGAATATTCTGAGTAGGGGCACTATTTCTTTCCTGAATCTTAGCTATCAAATGCAGGCATTACTCGATCACATGATCTACTGCTCGGCAGTACCAACATGTCGTAGTTGGGTTCTGACAGTCTCTCGCTAGATGCCCAGCCTGGTTACAGTTATAACACACAACTTGGCCTCTTCCTCTTTCGTCCATACCACCATGACCACAACCTCCAAAAGCACCTCTACCTGATGCACCAACGCGGTAACCATAGCCATCATTGCTCTATCCCTCATTTTGTACCTGATAAGCATCATAAGTTCGTTCTCTCATGAGTTTAAAGCTGCGACACTCATCTTCACTGTGTCCCACTGATTTACAGAACTTACAATAAGGGTTCTTAGGGACTTGCACATACCTTTGCAGAAGATAGCAGTCTTCAGGTCGATGATGGCCCATTGTCCTATAGATCTCGCAATATAGAACACTAGGGTTGAACAGGTTTGGTGCACCAAAATTCAGGAAATTTCTTACCGCAGGACACTGTTCCTTGTCACGACTTTCTTTCCGACATTGTGTACACCAAACCTCTTCGCGACTGATTTTTCCTTTCTTCATATCCCGAAGCTACAGAGCCAACCGCACTTGGAATTGAGAAATACCAGAATTATCTTCGACAGGAGTGGTTTCAAGCTTCATCGCGATTTCTAGAGCCTCCTGCTGATCAACAACCTTCTGTTGCATGAGTGGAGTTCTGATATGCGGTAGCAACGCTGCAATGAACCATTCCTTATGCTGCGCAGGTCCAATGGTGAAACTGACTTGGTCTAGCAGAACTTTGAAACTTTGATCAAAGTCCCACACTGATTTTCCGCGCCTCTGCTGAATCTCTTTCAATTCAGTGATACACTGTGACTCTAATTTCGGCTTCTTAAATTCCTTTATCATTGCTGCTTTTATATCAGCCAAGACATGGTTCTGAGTGCTGGAAAACTTAATGAACCAGGTTAGAGCGTGGTCTCTGAAAGAAGTAACCAGCTACGCTCCTTTTGTATCTTGATCTGTAATGGTCTTAGTAGTCCACACTGCTTCACATAAAAACCAAAACTACTCTAGATCCTCTGATCCAGTTCCTTTGAAAACAGGGAGCTTAATGTCATCATTCATATGGGTCATCGCGGGTCTAGGGGGGAGGGAGGGGGACTGGAAGTAGGTGGGGGGGAATTTACTGGGGTAGACTGACCTACGACAGGAATACTCATGCTAGGGTTACTTTCAGATTGCGATGGGTTCTCAGGAATAATAGGTCTTCGCTGCGGGGTTATCGAAGGGTTTCCAATAGAAGGGGTTTCTTCGAGCTCTGAGACTGCTAGACTTACAGGGTTAGACTCGGTATTCTAACCTAGGTATAGGACTCAAAATTTCTCTTGTACCTTTTGCCACTTCGCAGCAAACCAATTTGCTCGTCGAAGGTACTTTCACTTGCAAACATAAGTTAGTAGTGCTAAATCTAACAGTATGATTCAATGGGCAATATAACTTTTTCAGCCAATAGCATTTTAATTCTCAAACTAAATGAATTCAAATACTTACCTTGTGGTCCTTTGAAGAACTTTCGTTCTGCTTCACTGAAGGATGTACTTGTGTCAATGGCTAACTCCGTCACAAATGCTTCAAGGGTTCGCGTTGTCCAAAAATCAACAGCGCGGGATATCTTGTTGTTCACCCTTTTCAGTATATTAATTCTTGCGGGGGTCCAATCAGGAAACTGATGTTCTTGGAAGTTTGTCCTTCTCTCTATTAACCTGGATAACCACTGGCGCAACTCTATGTGGATACTACCAAAGAAAATTTCATACACATCAGAAAAAACATACCTTTGTAAAAATTCATTTGCACTACGACGCAGATCTGTGTTCTCTTGCACAGCAAAGTTCAGATAAGTCTCTTCAATCCAATCACCGATTTCTTTCACTCACAGTCTCCAAAACATAGCCCTCGAGGTATGACGTAAACCCCTCTTGAGCAGATACTGAGTTCAACCGAAAACGGAACCAATTTGTTGGGCTATAGGGCAGACCCGGGCTTTATACCATTAATTTCGCACCAACAAAAGACCCATAGTGTTGGCCCTTTTAGCAACAGCCTGCGAACATGTTGCAGTCTCACCCGAAACAGCTATGGGGTGCCGCAGAATCAGGTTTCTGCAAGCAGAAGAGGGATATTATTGTACCTTTAGCTTCTAACAATTATAATCATAAAATGCAGAGCTTTAATAGTTACTTATTTAGCTTCGTGGTTAGATAAACAACAGTGTCTTGATTAACCCTTTACTGGGAATTCCAACGAAGTTAGTATTAGTAGTGATCTTACTTATCAGTTATATATTTATCAATGCATAAAAGAACATAACAACAACACAACAAAAACCACAACACACGATATAACGTGGTTCACCCCAAGTTTAGGGGTTACGCCCACAGAACTGTGTTTTATTCAACTCTTTACAAAAACCACAGTTCTGATCTATGCACTCAGCTACAGATCCCTTCAAGTCCTTAAAGCCGTGCACACAGCTGCAGATTTCCTTAATCACCAAAAACCCTCTACGCACACAGCTGCAGAGGTCATCCACGCACACAGCTGGGACTTAACCTTCTTACAAAACCATGGGCTTAAACCATGGGCACCCCGAACCCTAAACCCTGGACTTAAACCATGGGTTTATTACAAAAAAGAAGGTTTTTACCCAACCCCGACACCCCTAAGATTTTTTTGAGTCGTAACTCCACTTACAACTTCCACAAAAACCACGGAGTTACCAAAATTAGCAACCATTAAGGTGCGCGCCCCAACAACAGGTGTCATTTAGTCAATTTTTGTAAAAGATTAAAGTATATTTTGTAAAACAATTATTTTGTAGGAGTTTCGAGAGATGTACCTAGAAGTTAGTTATGTAGTTAAGTAACTGTTTTTATAGTTTCAAAGACTTGACCTAAATTTAGTTAGGAAATTTTAGATGGAAGAAGGATAAAAGAAAGGAATTATATGGTAGGAGGGTTGGAGTTTTTTGCAAGGGGAGGCTCAAAAGCTACTATGTCAAACTAAGATCCAAACTCTCATGTAATTTTTCAGATTGATTATGATATATAGCACTAATAATCCCATATTATTTTCATTACTGGTTTCATTTATGATTTGTTAAATCACTCAATGTGCAATTTCATTTCCTCTATAATGTCTTATTCGCAAAATGCTTATAGGTTGTGGGTGAAACTCAGTCAGTTTTCTTTGTTCTTTCTGTTTTATTTGTTATATGTGGTCCATCTCAGTCTTTGATTTTTATATGATTTAGTACATGTTTTAGATTTTTTTTTTATGTTACCTTCTTGTTTATGAAAATTTCAGACCAAAAACAATACAAAAAGATAGTTTAACCTTGTTTTATTTTAGAGATTGTGTTGGCTTGTTCTTCATGTAATCTAGAACAATTTCTGGAACTAACATGTACTCTATGTGTCAAATGAACAAATTTCATATGGATACTTCGGATCATCCACTCCGCATCTGCACCCATAATATCATCACCTCTTCCCCTCTGTTGATGACAAGGAAATCCATCTGGTCACCGTGGTCCTACATCGACATATACATGATATATTGTCACTATGTGTTGTCACCACAAAAACATGTCTTTTGAGTTCATATATCAAGAAACACAAAAAAATTTAAATAATTAAAAAATTAAAAGATGTTTTGGGATTATTTACATATGTCTCCATAAGCCACTCCTGGTGGTAGGGGAATATCTGGGTCTCCGCAGAGAGTCTATCCCTACATAGGGGTAGTCGTCTATGGCAACAATCTATCTCTACCACAATGGAAAAAAATCTATTGGGTAGGGGTTATCCACCTTGCCACCTCCCAGTCTGCACATGACATTAGCCCAGCGTCGTTGGGATGGATCCCAGACTCCATGTGGAGCAATGGCTACTCTAGGGCTCAGCCCTGGCACCCGCTCAAAGAAAAATGTGCTTCCAAACCCAAAGTTTTGCACTCTACCCATCTTGCAGTCACTGAGTTGCTATTTCATGTTGCTCAGTAGTGTATTATTCTAGTCATATATCGTATGTCGCATACACTCTCCCACATATAACATCATTGTTCATGATGCCTAGTGGAGTGAAGCCAAACTTACAATCCTGCCTAGAGCCAAAAGTATGGCTTTCAACCCCAGAATATGAATAGAGTTTTTTAGGATTTTACTCCCAACCTTCTCCATATCTGGAAGGAAATATAGAGCTATGTACTCATCTATGGTCAATCCTCCTCCTATCCCATGATATCGGAGGTTCACCACCTCCCCTCAACGGGAAAAAACTGTACTAAAATACATGTCCGCAACCTCAATGTTGAGTGACATCCCATATATCTAAAATGTTTCAGACTCTGGATCCCAATAATTTACCAGCAGCTAGAGTAGTATTTGTTTGGCTGTCAGGCTTCCAAGAGGCCAAAACTTTTACAAACCACATGCTTGTAATGCTTATTGATCCATGATATCAGCTTGAACAGCTTCCTCAACGTCACCATGTTCTCTCTCTCACTACTTTAGTACCATCCTGCACAAAAAACCAAGTTTTTTATCAGCATTTTCCCATTAAATCTTTGTTCGCAGCCCTATACGCTATTATTTTCAAAACAATTGCGTATGTACACGAGTTTCAGGGAATTTTCCATGTATGGTCATCCCTATACGTAGAAAAATGCACAATTTTCATGTGGGATGAAATGCCCTAGTTGGGATGGCCTAGAAAATTAGTTTGACCATGGAATTTGAAAAATATTATATCAAAATGCAAGAGAGAGGTAATGGAATCTACCTAGATCAAACGGGGAGGGATTCTGTTGGACAATGCTCCAAGAATTCGCTTCTAAAGTTTTGAGCTCAAATGCACTATGTTGAGTAAAAATGCAAATGGTATGAAAATTTTTAAATTTTTCACTATTTATAGAAAATGTTTGTAATTTTTACCCACGTTCTATAGTTTTTTATCGTTTCTAATCTTTTTGGACTGTTTGAACTAATTTTATGTTGTATGAGACCGTTTTGAGTGTAGTTTGACCATGGCTTTGACCCGTTCATGCCTATTTCAGATATTATGTCTAAACTAGCATTTAGGTTAGGTTTCACATTCGTTTGCACTTTGCATAACCTTATGATCGTTTCCTCTTAACCTTAGGTACGAACCCATTCTATCTTGTCACGGAAAACTTCTTTCTTCTTTTAGAAGTGACATGTTGTGAATGGTAGAGCTTTCCCATACATGGGTATCCTAGTTAGATCTTGTTTTGCATTTGGTTCCCATGTCGACATTTCTCCTTTAGGGTGTGGGAGTCCTTTGTATAGTACCACCATGACTTTGAGCAAGAGCTTCATACTCCTCTTGAACTTTATGCTGGCCATTTCCTTGGGACTCCCTTGTATATGTCAAGTTATAATTGCATTATCATGAGTTTTGCTTCCCTTATTGAGCCTTATGTCGGCTTTCCTGACTTCGATTATGAGCCATATAGCCCGATCTTGTCTCATGTCTAGCCAAGCAGAGCCTTTTTACATATCTTTTGTAGCTTGATACCCCATTTTTTTTACCGGGAATGTACCTTGCCCCAAGTGTCGTTATCCTGCACATTTTGCATTGAGCATTGGTATGTTCTACTACTTGGAACTAGCTTGTTTGACCCCTGACACTCGTATCCTAATAGATTTGTAAATATAAAGCACATTTATTCTTTTTCAAGCTTTTCAAAATATCCAAAAAAGTCTAAAAAAAAAACCAAAAAGCCGGACATGAAAAGATGTTATCTTTAGCAGCAGTTGAGTCATGTCTCCTTCGAATAGAGCACTGTATATCACATTCGTTGGTTGGGTTAATAGTTTGAATTTAGAAGATGTACTAGTTTCTTTGATTTTATCTCCACTAACTGGTTGAGCTTCCAATCCCTATGGAGCCTTTGTTGATGCCTCCTTTTTCACAGAGATGTCCCAATTTTGTATATCGAGTCTATGCTTCCTACATTCAGTCACCATTTTCCTTTATGCTCTTTTTTGAAGGAATTTGAAGCCTAAGTCATTCATTATTTGTCTTGACTTTGCATGTCAGTCATTCCTGGTACTATTACTGATTCCTGCACATCTTGTTCGATTCCTTCAGCATTATACATCATTGCTAAGGAGAATAGTAAGGTGTGTTTGGGCCTACTTGATTCAGAGGCTGAATAACCTCCTGTAAGGCTACTTCTACCAACTCTTCCAAATCTCCAACCAACATTGAATCTTCCAAGATGGGACGATCTTTCTTCTTGTATTCTCTTCGGGGTAAATCAGGGATAGTGGGTAATCCTCCAATACTCTTTACATAAGCCCATGTGTGTCTTCTCAGATCATTGACTACTTGGTTGTCCACATAAAACAAATGTTCTCTATTATCTTTAGGATTTGGATCAGGAAATAAACTCCTTTCAAAATTATCACTAGTGGAGTAATTTCGAGGAAATGAATTTCCCCAGCCAACCATGCACTGGTGGCCCTCCTTCTAGTGCCAGAAACTGTTGAGGCTTGGAAATTCATAGGCAACAACAGTAAGGGATTCTCCCTATTCAACATTCCCAACTAGCCCGTGACTATTTGGTATAGGGAATCCGTCCGATTTGCGGTCCGACTACCGTAGGTCAAGTAACAAAAAAAAAGGGTTTTATTGGTTGCGACCCGGTCCACCGTGTATATTTTTGTATTTTTTACTTTAAGTGTGATATGCAATGGCCTATATAAGGTGTAGATTGATAAAGAATTCGAGGAGTGGTTACAATGTGATGTGCATGTTCTTACCTCTCGTCTTAGACTCTCTCACATCTAAATCACACACAACTGAAAAACAATATTAACTAAGCTGTCCCTAGGGAGCAAGATTATAAATTAATGAGTAATGTAATACTGTTCATATGTTAAGATAAATCACATATAGTTGTTCTTAGAATCAAAACACATAAATATGAATAAAGATATGCACAACAAGATAGCTCGTCATCTGTTAAAACATTTATTACTCATAGTGGAAATGATCACAAAATAAACCAGAGAACATTCATATAAGAACATAGGTTCAGAAAGTTAGAATGATCTCACAGTTAATGAAACACAGCTTAAAACAAAATAGTTCCCCTTCAACATTGTTCATTTCATCACATTTGAACATTCCACACACCGCTTTCTCCAACAGGCAAAATTGTAATTTATTATTGCAAAACAAAATAGTTCCTCTTACAACAAGTAGTTCACAACTCTCTCTGGGAAAAAGCCCCATAATCCCTCTCCCTCTTCTATATTTATACAAGAACCAGCTCAAAACCCCTCTAGTTTCCCAAAAACTGTTTCAATCTCTGGCCTTGTCATTTTGCGAATGCTCATAATTTCATGTTACGTTCAAATAAAGACCTTTATAAAATGGGCATAGCTAGGTAACTGACGAAATGCCCAAGCCTAGGCATTTGATCTCTAATGATTACGCTCTACCATTCCTCGGTCCCTCTTTAGACCTTTATAATTTTCTTCCTTGAGCAATGACTCTATTGCCTTATGCTTTAACATGCTTTGTCCTCCAACTGCATCTTCTTCGCCGCAATAATCTTCAAAGGGATCTGAGAAAAAATTGCCATGTCTGTCTGCGATTAAACGAGAATTCGTCATTTATTTTAACTATCTTTAATAAACATAAACCATAATATCAATAAAATGAGTACTAAAGAAGAGAAAACTAGAGCTGGGTTCTTATGTGCAAAGATCAACCTAAAAACAAGGCTCACCGGTCTCTTATGAAAATAGTTATGATATCATAACAATCGGTGGGAAAATGATTAAGAAGCGGGCACATAAAAACCCCCATTGGCAGATCGAAACATGCGACATCGGTCAGTTAGTGGGCTATGTAGCCACAATAGTGGGTAACCTACAATCTAGGGGTCCCGGCACACAAACCCAAATTGGCGTGATGAAACGTCGGGGGTCGGATCTTCTGCAGGCGTCGGATAGCTAGTGAGCTACACAGCCGCAACGACGGAAGTTAAAAGGTCAAGAAAATCCGTCGACTAGTCAACATCGGAGAAACAAAGAACAAGACATCGGCGAAAAGACAAATAGTTCGGCTGGCAGTTAGTCTATTCTGGGGCCACAATGGCGAAACTCCATAAGCCTGTGGCCTCCGATCAAAGTCATAACAATTTCCGAAAAAATCACAAGGAAAGGTATTTTTTCCAACAATAAAATGTGGGCTCAACGAAAGACTTTAATTATCGACGCAATGTCTAACTAACCTCCGAAAAATGGCAACTGAAAATCCCATTTTAAACTTCAACGATAAAACATCGTAAAACCTGCTAAACCTTATAGTCCAAAACATGCATAGACCCAAACGGAATCCCGAATAACAAGGAAAATTGGCCTCAAACAATCCAAACATGTAGCAGAGTGGGGCAAACAAAATCAACAAGGAGGGTCAAAAATTTTCAGAAATTTGGGAAAAGTTGTAGCTGCAACAGGAAGCACACTCAAAATTTAGATATAAAAAGAAAAAAGCTAAGATACTAAATTATTAACATTATTTATAACTGTTGCCGCCTTTCACACACCTGTCTCACGTGGTAGAAATCTTCAAGCCACTCGGTGTGTCCTTGGGGGCAAGTCTCGAGTCAAGGCTGTCACCTTGTTCTTGACTGCTTCGTTTAGGCTCAACTCCTAACGAAGCCAAAGGGGGTAGACCCTATTAAGTTACTAAGGATGGTTTCTTAGTTTGGTGATGCTAAACTGAATCAGTTATTTAGGAGTTTGAATATTTTAACTACAGAAAATTAAAGATGACAAGATACGAAGATAAACACACGAAAGCACAAAGCTGATACACCATATATATATATATATATATATATATATATATATATATATATATATAGCAAAAAATGACCAGTTCCTTAGAATGGAGTCAAATAAAAAAGATCAATGTGCTTTCATGTGCTTGGAGTGAATTTTTTGTGATTGCATCTTGGTATGTTTTAAGTTAAAATTGAAGTATGAGTTGATTAAATTAGGCTAAGGGGGGACTCCGGATATACCCGAGAGTACTTGGAGTATGTCCAAAACAAAACCTTCACGGCTACCCGCAAGGAATATGTGGGCTGAAATGGAGTCTCTGATGCTATTGTTCGTAATGCACCCGTTAGGGTGTGACAGATATCGGCGCCCCGAGGTCACTTTTCAGAAGTTCCCGCTTCCTTTGGGTATTTTGCCACCGTAAAGGTTTGATCGAGGTGTTGGATTTTCACCTGATGGTTTGTCAATTGGGGAAGGTGATTCCTAATTATACTAGACACCCAAGTGCTTTTGATACAGCTTGACTGATCAGACGAACCGCACCCAAGTGCAGAGCATACACACTGGAGTCTTGTAAATTTTAATAAGTTTTTAAGAGATGTGTTCTTGTTTAAAAGAAAAGCCTCCAATAACCTCTTTCGATCCAAGTGGGTCTTAATTGAGGAATCAAGGAGGGGTTAATTTTAAATATGCTGATAAACAAATTATAGAAAAAATAAAACAACCACACAAATCTGGTTTTCTGATTGATCCTACCACGAATCTCTTTCCCCTTTCGGGTCACTCGGGAAATCGTGGGGTAAGTATTATGATTAATTTTGAAAGTAAGATATGGAATATGGAATTAACAATAAGATAAAATATACTACCCTACAAATCAGATCAATTCTAGTAAAAAGGAAATAAGCAAAAAAAGACGAAAATGGCACCGACACGAATCCCCCCAGGGGGGATGGGGAATGGGCTTGAAAGAGCCTATTCCAAAGGAAATTTTATTTATTAATGGTTACAATATTATAGGACTGATATATCAGTTATTTTTGGTCCTTATATAGGCTGAAACCAAGATCTTATAGTTATACAAAAATTTTAAGAATTTTGTGACAAAAGGCAGACCCCTAGGGGGATTTGAGCGCTCCAAAAGCCACTTTGGACAGAATATTCCATTATTCTCTATAATACCTGATAAAGGAAAGAAATAATTTTACAATAAAAAACTCCCAAAATCACTTTAAGAGTACCTTTGGGTCAGCCTACTTTATCTCAAAAAATAATGAAATTAAACTAGCTAAACCGACGGAAAAGGAACCAAGGAAAGCAAGCTTTCCTTGGGATCTTGGCTTGCTGTTTGTGCAGCCAATTAAATTGCACTGATATTCTAGAATATTAAAATTTATAACAGCAAAAGGAAATCTAATGCATGTGATCTACAAGTTTTCTTTCAAATTCATGCACAAAGGACAATTTCCCTACAACTAGATCTGGGATGCTTATGATACTTTCTTAAGTGCAATATCTAGGATATGAGCTATGAAATATTAGATCTATGTATATTTTACTTTGATGAAACATATCCAAATAAAATCACAGCTATGAACTGAAAAGGTAACCGGGTAAAGTGTTGATTTTTTGTAGAAATGAGAAGAAGAGGAGAGAAGGTCAGATCGTTGCTTGAATGAAGCAAGCTGGAAGGAGGCCATTTCATGGAGTG
The DNA here is from genome assembly GCA_001517045.1 of Pseudotsuga menziesii. Taxonomy (NCBI): domain Eukaryota; kingdom Viridiplantae; phylum Streptophyta; class Pinopsida; order Pinales; family Pinaceae; genus Pseudotsuga; species Pseudotsuga menziesii. The sequence goes on along the minus strand of LPNX010009904.1, from coordinate 1,039 downwards.
ATGAGGGATAGAGTCTTGATATTATTGGATAGGAAAGGATTCAATCTAGATCCACACCCTCATCCAATCGGGAACCTGCAACTAAATAACACAAGGCTGCACAAACCTCGTGAGATCTGGATATGGATGTATAAAGCAACAAAAATGAGAGATTATGCAGAAATAACCTTATTTAAGCATATAACTAATATTTTTGAGCATACATCATATGGATAAACAAGATTAAACCATCTAGCTTTCCTAGTTTATATCCTTACGAGATGCAGTTGAATCCTTGAAGCCAGATCACAGAAACAACACAGAATTTGGCAAGAAGTTGCAGCTACCACATCAACAGCATAACACTGAGAATCCACACAATCAAAAGCACTACACAGTATAGCCTCCAAATCTTCTTTATTCAGAAATAATGATCAAATACAGAGTTACAATGGCAATCCCTTCAATCCAGCTCTAACTAGCTTGGAAGAGGAGGCTGTGCCTGGATATATACAATTTACAGGCCATCTAGCCCAGGGGAGGTGCAATTACTCATGGAATCAAGTGAAATCAACTGATGGAGAGTCCGTCAATGCCTTATCTGTGTCTAGCTGAGCCAGATCTGAGTCTCACTGAGTGCAACTATCAATCGGGGGGCTGATCTGACTGACACCTCAACCTATTGACTGAAGAATCCACCAAAAATCATCCAGTTGAGCCAAAAACGTGTTGAGGAGAAAGGGAGGGAGAAATTCCTCATAAAGGATGCTCAAGATCAACTCTGGATCTGATTTGATCACCTCCTTCAATCAAGGATTTGTTAGATCCAGTCAATCTGGTTCAGATATGACTGATTTCAATCAAATCGGCTGAGAATCCATTGATTTTGGATTTTGGATTTGCTCCATTATTCATCAATTTAGTAATTAAAATAATCAATAATTGATTTTTGGGGCTTTCTGACCCGAGTGATGGAAAAACACTCAAAACTAGGAAATAGTGGGTCCATGGGTTTACATGGTGCTCTTAGCTTGAAAATGAGCACCTACATGACTGAAAC
>LPNX010009897.1:17565-98808 GCA_001517045.1 Pseudotsuga menziesii | reverse complement strand
AATGTTCAGACGTTGGTACGGGACGTAAGGGACAGAGGTCTGCAACACCTTCTCGCTATGCCATTTACACAGTTCTGCTTGACTAAGTACAAGGACAGGAAGGATTTTTCTCTAAATTTACACAGACGGCCAGGAGTCTGCTCTAACATAGAGTAGCCAAGGGCGTGAGGCCTCGCAGAATGACTCTGGGTAATCCCCCTGCGCTGACTGTTGGTGTCATGGAACTACGCCAAGTAGGCTCCCCATGTGGCGGGACACGCAATTCTAGGGGACCCCAAAGTCATGGATGGTCAAGTATAGGCCATCCGAGAGCTGGATGTTGATGCAGGTGGTCGCGACGCCTTTCTTCAGTAAACCTGCTGAAAAGGACAGAAGTATGCAGCTGGCAGCAGCATGGAGAACTTCATTCAGCAGTATACTATGTCTCCTCAGCGATATTAGGCCATCAGAGAAGCTGCAGAGTGTCCCGGGATGGGCCACTAGTGAGTCTTAGGGGCCTGTTGGGGCGCATACTCCATAGGGGGTAACTCCGCGGTTAATTTGTAAACGGAGCGTTGGGACAAAATAGTCTTAGGGGTGTCGGGGTAAGTCAAAAACCCTCTCTTTTTGTAATAAGCCCATGGTTTAAATCCAGGGTTTAGGGTTTTGTGGGTGCCCATGGTTTAAGACCATGGTTTTTGTAATGCTGCGCAGTATAAATAAGCGCTTATGGAAAATGGATAGGTTAGGATTTTTGATGAAAGAAAGATAAGGTGAAGTAAGGTTGGTTTTTGGAAAGGAAAGGACAAGTCCCAGCTGTGTGCGTGGACGACCTCTGCAGCTGTGTGCGCAGAGGGTTTTTGTAAGAAAGTAAGAAAGGTCTGCAGCTGTGTGCGCAAAAGCCTGCTGCTGTGTGCGCGGCTGTCAAAAGCTGAAGGAATCTGCAGCTGAGTGCACAGATAAACTGTGGTTTTGAGGAAAGAGGAATAAAACGCAGTTTGTGGACGTAGCCCCTACACTGGGGGTGAACCATGTTATATTTGGTGTTGTGGTTTTGTTTTGTTATTTCTGTTTCTGTCATTTTCATGCATTAAACCGAATATATCTGATAATATAAGATCTCTGTTAATACTAAGCTTCGCTGTGAATTCCCGGTATTGGGTTATGCAAGTTTGGTTTGTTTATTATGCTGTGAAGTTATATGTGAATGAATGATACGTTAACAAGAAGTTGATTAGTAATTATTTAGAAAGGCTAAGGTACAGTAATACCCCTCTCTGCATGCAGAAACCTGATTCTGCGGCCCCCCATTGCTGTTTCGGGTGAGACTGCAACCTGCGCGCAGGTTGTTGCCAAAAGGGCCAACACAGTGGGTCTTTTGTTGGTGCGACGTATAAAGCGTTAACCCGGGTCTGCCCATGTGCCCAACAGAAAAACACTACTATGGGGAAAGAAGTACTCAACTAGCACAGAATGGGGGACTTCATCAGGTTTGGCTTTTTTGAAATTCATCCCAAATCGTCAAATGTATGCTTCAAATGTATTGTTAATGCAATCATCTTCAGAGATTCATAATGCAAGGTGACACAATAGAGATGTTAATTCTTCTCAATGCATGGAAGAAATAAAAAAATCTATTGAAGATACATATGAGTAATTTGATGTTGTTGATTCTGTATGGTGGGAGTCTTTTTTCATGGAGCAAAGTGACATAATTTCAAACTCTACAAATGGAGATATATATTTGAAGTCTCCATTTACTTGGACACAAGTAACAAATGAAAACGAGGAAACAAATGTTGAACCTCAAGGTGTTGAGTTTTCTCAAGTAGAGGAAAGAGAAATGTATATTGGCTCTAGAATATCATCTGCAAAGCGTCGAGAGATGGAAGACCTTTATAAGTGCTCAGTACAAGATATCAAGGAGGGTTGCATGATTGCAGTTTTGGCTACAGATGATGCATGTGATTATCCTTTCTGGATTGCAAAAGTTATGAAGATGAATAAAGAAAATGAAGAAGTAGTATCAATAGAAGTACATTGGTATGCAATAGATACACACCCGTTTGATGGTGTGTACAAGGCAGAGATGGTAGTTGAGAAAAGGGTTTGTAGAAAGAAAAAAAGAAAGGGTCAAAAAATAAATCACCGCCACATTGACATATCGAAATTAGAGGAAGTTGATATACTTGTTTATGATTTCAAGATGAGAAAGAAAGGCACTCTTCGCTCGAAGACTCTAGAGATTATCAAGAAGTTGCTTCCAAAAGAACAAGTTGCAAGATGGGAGTCTCCTCAACCAAGTCGTAGATCTAGAAGGAATATGACAACTGAAATGATGGGCATAGATGTAGACTCAGACGGTGCACCCATTGATAACAGAGAAGAATATGGGTCATCCACATCTTCGTCCAGCCCTTCATCTACAGAAAATGTAGATTCTGATGGGGTGTCAGATTCCATGGATGAATTTCAATAATTTCAAATGAAACATTTTAGATGTTTTCTATTAGTATGATGTTTGTAATTGAAACTCTGAAGGAGATTTTGAATATTTATATGAATCATTTGTTCTTGTATAGTCTAATATATGATTTTATTATGAATCACATCGTAATTTCTTTGATTTTATATGGTTAGAGTGGTGAAATTATTTATGGAATATTTTTGTTTGTTTAATATGCAAGTTTCACAAAATTTGTAATTTATATTTTTGAGAAAAATATATTTTTCCAATTTAGGGGTTGATTTTAAAGTTTTTGTAAACAACAGTATGGGATGTTTGGACATGGCTCTATTTTTAACCCCCCCCAAAAAAAGTGTATACTGGTATCAACACTTTTCTATTTAGGGGTGTTTTTGGTGTTTTTTTTGCAAAAATCATCGTTTTTATGCCTAGAGTTCTCGTTCTTAGTATAAAGTTCTCGTTTCATAGTATAAGTGGTTTTTACTGAAAAATTCATCTTCTTTGATTCCTTGAAACCTATTAAAAAAATCATTTTTGAACAAGTTCCAGGTGTAGGTAAATCTCTCTTCCACCATAAGTACCAATTATAGGCATACCCTTCCATATGCATTGACGCATATTTCACCTTCTCCTCGTCAGATTGAATGTTGTAAATGTCGAAGTATTCTTCTGCTTTGTTTAGCTAAGCAACACATTGGTCTTCACTCCCATTGTATTTCAACAACATGACGTTGATTTCCTTTTCCCTTATGGTTTGATGGTGGCTCTAAACTACTAGATGATGAAAGTGACATATCTGAATTGCTACGGGGGGAATTAGCCCAAGTGGTAAGGGTTCAAGCCACTCATGGATCGATTTGGAGATAATCTATTTACAATCCCAACTCAATCAATACAAACATCAATTCAGTGAGAAAAGGTGAAATCACATACCCATATATCAACGGTTGTTCTTGCTAGTTGCAGCCTACTTGATTGTTCATTCAAATTCATGTTGTCTCTAACCTACACATAAAATCAGAACAATACCTTCCTCAAAGAAAGTCAACATTTTAAATAAAATATTCAATAATTTATATAAAAATCATGAGCGGTAAAATAATGTAATTATCAAATCACATTATATTACCCTAAATTGGCACATTCATCACATTATTACATATGGAATACATGGATTTGGGGTGGGGAAAGAAGATGGAACTCCTATATTATTTCCAAAATTCAACAACAAGATACAATGTAAACAATACCCGAGTTTTTTGAACATTACTGATGCAGGAGAATCCTACTCTCCATTTAAGATTCCAAGCTCAATGGTTGATCCAGGCCTAGAAGGGGTCTTTCATTTTTGAATTGGTGGTCTTCGAACCAACACATTGTAGTTAAATATATGTTTTTATTTGATTCTAGATGATAGTGAATCAGTTGAGTGAGTCATTGGGTCGTTGATGAGTCATGTAAAAAAAACCTTGATTTAAGAGCAGCGAGCCGTAGGATAGATTTCAGGGTTTGCTATAATTAGGGTTAGTTTGTTGATTATGAGGATATGAACCAGAATGGTTCATGAATCCAATTATGTATATATGTAAGCTTGCAAGGCATATATATATAATAGAAAGGGGATAGAGAAGAGAAAAAATATAGAGATAGATAGATAGGGAGGTCAGTAAGGCCTGTAGGAGACAAAGGAAAGGGAAATTAAAGTTGTATTAGGCCTAAGGGTATTAGAACGCAGGTTCTAAGACATTTTGTATGTATATTTGTTGTGTATGAATGCAAAATCCTATTTTGACTAAATCTCTATGTGTAATTATAACTCTGTTTGAATGTAGAAGTTTCATAAAATGAATATTTGATTTAGTCCCGGTTAATAGATGATAAGCATGATTGTGAAATATGGCTTCTGAGAGGGAGATAAACAGATTGATCGAATCCCCAAGTCAATCAAATGAGAACTAGGTGAATAATGAGTTTAGATTTCATGAAGGAATAAACCTGTCACAGGTTAAGGAGCAGATATTGATCACTGAAAGGATCGATGAAGATGAAATTTAAGTCTGTGCAGACTTAAATAAGAGAAGGGGGTCATGGAAGAAGAGAATCCACGTTTATAGAAGGATTCCACAAACAAAAGGAGTGCCAAGTTGAAACCTTTCCTGAATCAAATTTCCCAGATAACCATACCGTATGGTGGGGATTGATCTTAGAGAAGATCTAGCCGTCGTGATCAATTTCCACTGAGAGAAGGTAGATCCGTCAAGTTAATCAAGTTTCGTAGTCTAAAGATAGATCGATGGTCAAGAAGTGATCCACTGAAGATCAACGGAGTGGAAGAATTTAAGTGCGGAAAAAAAAACCAACTTTGAAAGCTAAGTTGGAGCACAGATCTGAGTTTCGCTTTCTGAAGTGAGGAAGCCAGAAGTCAGACAAGTGGAGAAGACAAATTTTGGAAAGTCAAAGGTCTGAGTTCCTCTTTCCAAAGCACGACGACCAGAAATCAACAAGTGGAGAAGGGCAAGTTTTGGAAGCCGAAGATCTAAGTTTTGATTTCCGAAGTACGGAAGACGGAAGTTGAAAAAGTGGCAAAAGGGCAGAAATGAATGTTGATAAGTCAATTTCTGCTTTCCAAAGCGGAAAGATAAATTTGGAAATAAAAGTGTGGAGGCGGAAAGTGACAGTGTTGGAATTTGGAAATTAGAAAATTGAGGTTTTTGATTTCCGATTCCCGCATTCCGGGAAAGGTGGATAGCTTGTGGTGGAAAGGAGCATGCGAAAACCAAATATTAGAAGGGAGGAAGAAGGTTTATAGATAATTATTTTTCTTTCTAGAAGGGTTTTAAGTCCCTCCATGTTCTGAAGTCGTGTGTTTGATCTCAGAGGTGGAAAAAGCATGCCATCAAAGGAGGGGGTTGGCATCAGATTTGGTATCAGAGAATAAGTATGATATGTTTCTATGAGTGCTCATGATGATACAATATTGGTATGAAAGCATAAGAACAAGAATTCTGCGTAAGAGGTAACTCAATTTCTGAATTTTAAATTCAATTTAAATTTGACGACTAACGATTGTGTTTGAAAGGGTTAGTCAAGTGAGGATATTCATAATTGACTACAGACAGAGGGTATGGTTGAAATTTATGATTAGCCACATAAGAATATAGAAGAAATCGTTGGGAGGATTTGGTAGGTACAAGCATGGAGCTTTGGGTTATAAAAAGAGGTTGACAACATACTATTGGGAAGTTCAAGAAAGCAAAGAAAAGGAAATTTCTGGAAATTTTTATTAAATTTGAATACTGAAAATTATGGTTGTTGTATTACATCTTGTGGATTGGTGAGGAGGATCCTATACTCTATAGTAGGAGGAAATTGCAGAAAGAAGATATAAACCAGAGACAAGTACAGATGAAAAGATCAGGAAAAGGATCTTTGAAGGTATGAGATTATCATTTCTATTCTGGTTTTTATGATTGATGATAGATTACAGGTTGCGTGAGAAAAACTAGGAGAGTTTTTTTAAATAACAATTATGTTTTTGATGGAGAGGAAGATATTTTGAAGATAGTAGTGGAGATTTCAGCCAACTGTACAAGTGAAACAGTCTGAAGGTATGGACTGATTGATGTTTATATTTTCACTCTGGTTATGTGAATTTATTAGCAGCAACAGACATAGAAGTTTTTGAGAAGAAGTAGTGGCAGAACTTGAGAAATCCAACATAGGTTGGACAAGAGAGGACTAGCAGATTATCTCAAAAGGAGGAGTGGACCTACAGAAGGCAATAAGAGAAAAGGAGGTGCTCAAAAGGTTCTAGTAAGAGGACCAAATATACCGAAAGAACAAGCTCAATGGGAGATAGCTTGTTGAGGTATAGAAGAGAAGTATGTAGACTTATTGAAGGTGAAGGATTAGTCCACAAGTGAAGATGATGAAGTTCACAAAAGAGGAAAAGGAGACATAAACAATGACTAATGAAGTTCATTGTAGGTGTTCAAAAGAAATCCACAATAGAAGAAAGAAAAATGAAAGACAAGAATAATGTAGCAGAGAATTGCTAGAGTTAGCAAGAGACATTTTGTGCTTTGAGAAGCATATGCAGGCTGCTAAAGAGGAGAACCAGAGGTATGGTTGGGTTATGAAAAGGAAGGTAATATGGTATTCACTACAGGTGAAGCTACAACAAAATATGTTTGCTGATTTGAAGAAAGAACTCAGAGAAGCTGAGTTTGAGATGGAGGTTTCATATTGTGAACCTAAATGGGGTCCTTTGTTTGAACAAGATGATAAAGAAGAAAAGAGATTGTTTGAGAGTCTCATGAACATATTGAAGAGTTTATATAATCCACTAATAGAGCTGAAAGAGGAGCAAATGGGAGAAGAAAATTCCTATGTTTTTAAATTTAATTAGTTATGTGATTTTGCAGGTAAGGCATAAAATCAATATCATGAAAATGATGAATTAGATATCATGGAAATAATTATGAACACTTTGATAGGTTTAGAACCATGTGCAGATGGATACGGTGAAGACATGAAGCTGCCAAAAGAAATGGTTGAAGCAGAGGGATCCTTAACTGAATCTGTATTCAAGGACAATGAGGATAAACAGTCATTTGGTACTATCGTGCAATTGAAGGAGGAAAAATAAGTGTATAAAGAAATTTATACATGGAAAAATTAGAATTATGTTCTGATGGAGGAAAAAGGGGAATAATCAGTTTGGACTGTCAATAGGTTTGAAGAAAAAGAAGATGTGACAGCAGAACATCATTCAGTTGTAACAAGAAATGAAATGTTATCATATCAAGAATATATGTAGCCTATAACTCAGAATGTAAAAGAAATGAATGATGGTGAATATTGAATGTTATTTTTAGGCCAAAACAAAGGAAGGATCTTGGGAGAATATCAACAGGGACTTCAGAGTCTCATGTTTTTAAAACTAAATTTCAGTGTATGTTTGCAGGTATTGAAGGGAATGAAGATAGATAGGGAAATAAATCTGTTGTGATAAAAGAAGACATCTTATTGTCTCAATAAGGAAATCAAAACCTAAAGGAATTTGTTCTTGCATGATTTTCTAATGAAGACAAAGAGGATCTTTCTAACTTCAGAAAATATGATAAAGACTTAGAAATGTTAGAAAATTGGGTGATCAATCCAAGGATTGACAGAGAAGACTGCTTAATGCATGCAAGTGAGGAAAATTTCAATGACATCATTGAAAGAAAAAAATGGAAGGTCAAGACATTGCATTATCTTGTAATGATATGATTTTGTTTCAACAGTCAAGAGGAGCCTCTTGGAATACCTTCTAGTTGGAGTATGATTGTAAATGAGAAGGGAGGTCCTAAATATATGAATATGCAACACGAAGTGGCCAGAAATAAAAGGACAAAGGAACAACAATTTCAGGAAAAGAAGATGCAAGTGTACCAGCCAGAGGATAGACTGGATATGGATATTGAAGAATTGAGGTTGCTGATGGTGAAGATGTATTAGAGAAGACATGAGGAATGAATGAAGATATACATCAACAGAGAAAATAGACACACAATGGTAGAATATATAATATATAATAATATTACAGAATAAAATATAGTGGAGCATTGAAACAGAAGATTTGGAAACCAGGAGAACTGAAGATTACAAAGAAAAACATACATGATAAGATGGATCATCTAATACAAAACAAAGTTTGGGATCTAGGAATACTGAAGATAGAATATTATGATTAATAGGTCATATTCTTTCTTCCTGGAGAGTCTGATGCTGGATCATCCTTCTCTGCATTTCATATTCCGAGCTCAATGGTTAATCCAAGCATAGAAGGGGTCTTTCATTTTTGAATTGGTGGTCTTCGAACCATCACATTGTAATTATATCTATTTTTTATTTGATTCTAGATGATAGTGAGTTAGTTGAGTGATTCATTGGTTCATTGATGAGTGATGTAAATAGAACCCTCATCTAAGGGTAGCGATTCATAGGATAGATCTAATGGTTTTCTATAATTAGGGTTAGTTTGCTAATTATGAGGATTTGAACCAAAATGGTTCATGAATCCAATTATGTATATATGTTATCCTATGAGGAATATATAGATAGTAGACAGGGGATAAAGGAGAGACAAAATACAAAGATAGATATATAGGGACGTCAGTAAGGCCTGTGGGAGATAGAGGAAAATCTAATTAAAGTTGTATCAGGCCTAAGGGTATTATAATGCAGGTTCTGAGATATTTTGTATGTATAGTTGCTGGGTGTGAATGTAAAAGACTATTTCAGTTAAATATTTGTGTATAATTATAACTCTATTTGAATGTATAAGTTTCATGAAATGAATGTTTGATTTATTTTGTGTTAATAGTTGATAAGGCTATATGTCAAAAATGGCTTCTGAGAGGGAGAGAAACAGATTGATCGAATCCCTAAGTCAATAAAATGAGAACTAGGTGAATAATCAATTTAGATTTCATGAAGGAATAACCCCGTCGTAGGTTAAGGAGAAGAGATCGATCACTGAAAGGATCGATGAAGATGAATTTTAAATCTGTGCAGATTTGAATAAGAGAAGGAGGTTGTGGAGGAATACAATCCACAGTTGTAGATGGATTCCACAAACAAAGGGAACGCCAAGTTAAAATCTTTCCTAAATCAAATCACCCAGATAACCAGATCATATCGTGGGGATTGATCTTAGATAAGGTCTGAAGATAGTGATCAATTTCCACTGAGAGAAGGTAGATTCTCCAAGTTAATCAAGTTCTGCAATCTGAAGACATATCGATGGTCGAGAAGTGATCAAGTGAATATTGATGAAGTAGAAGAATTTAAGTGCAGAAAAAAAACCAACTTCGAAAGTTAAGTTGGAGTGCAGATTCGAGTTCCTCTTTCCGAAGTGCGGAAGATGGAAGTGAGACAAGTGGAGAAGACAAGTTTTGGAAAGTCGAAGGTCTAAGTTCCTATTTTTGAAGTGTGGAAGCCAAAAATTGGCAAGTGGAGAATGGAAAGTTTCGAGAGATGAAGATTCGAGTTCCTCTTTCTGAAGTACGAAAGACGGAAGTCGAAAAAGTAGAAAAAGGGTGGAAACACAATTTGATAAGTCGATTTCTGCTTTCCAAGGAGGAAAGGGAAATGGGGAGAGAAAAGTACAGAGGTGGAAGGAAAAGTGTGGAGGTGTAAGTGAGGCACTGTTGAAAGTTGGAAATTAGAAAATTGAGGTTTCCAATTTCCAATTCCCACATTCCGGGAAAGGTGGATAGCCTGTGGTAGAAAGGATCATGCAGAAACAAAATATTATAAGGGCGTAATAAGGTTTAGAGATGGCTATTTTTTTTTCCAGAAGGGTTTAAAGTCCCTCCATTCTGTAAATTGATGTATTTGGTCTCAGAGGTGGAAAAAGCATTCCATCAGAGGAGGGGGTTGGCATCAATTACAAACCTCTTTTAATGTGAGAATTTGGATTCTTCCTCCTCGAGTCACTAACAAGATTCCACTCCTAATTATCTCTCACAAATTTCAATGGGAAGGATGACCAAGGATGTTCAATATCTTAACACAATTATGGGAAAGGGAAGTTAAACAAAAATTATTTTAGGAGTGGCATCATAAAAAATTGGACAGTCTTAATTCCAAATTTCGAGCATGAGGGCACAATCTAGATATTCTCTTCTTTCTTCAATCGTTGGAATTTATTTTATATAGAAATTGATTGCTTAAATGAGTTGAATTAGGTATAACCAATCCCAACTAATTATAAATCCACCTAAGCCCGCATAAACACATGAACTCTTTTTATTTTTTGTCAATTACAATGTGTACACAAGTTTTAAAAAGGTAACTTGCATATGGTATGCTTGTTTCTAACATGTAACACATGTGCAAGCCATTTATTTTTTTCGAAAGGTATAACACTATTTCATACTGTGCAATGGATATCAAACAGTGTTTAAGCATCCTTAAGTTTTGTATTTCTTATAACAAAAATATGAATATGTAGTTAAAGAATACCGAATATGATGTAGAGAATGCAATACCTAGTATAAACACAACTTAGACATCCATACTAGATCACAAGAATTCGTAACAGGAGAGTATGAATGATATTCTACTACTTTTGGTATTTGATGGTGACATTTTGTTGGGCCTATGTAAAGTTTGGGATATTTTGGGTACCGATTTTGAAGAAGCGGTCGAAGTATGAATGGAGCTATAATAAAGTGGTTAGGAAAAGAGGCCATCTCCATAGCCGAGAATTAATGAAAATCGGTTGTTTTAACGAAGTCCAACTGAAATGTTGGTTATACAGTTAGGAATTTTGACCACTAACCTTTATGGGATCGGGTAGTTGGCACGAGGAAAAAGGCCAATCCGAGCCTATATAAATGTAATGGTTGATATTTTGGGGGTTAGATAGTTTTTGGGAGAAAATAATAATATTATGTACCTTGTCAAATAAACATATTGTTTTTTTGAAGTCTAAGCAAAGCTAAAGTTGTGAGGATGAGTATCGGTTTGCAAGTTGTATGGACATAATTGGTATAATGAAGGTTTGAGGAGATGTCATTAGGTTGTGTGCACAAATATGTTGTAATGAAGATTTGTGGAGATGTTTGTAGGATGTGTGCATAGACTTAAGTGTTCGAGTTGTGGCTCTTTACTAATAACGAGAACTTTTGTGTTTTTTCCCATATTATGTTTCCACATTAAAATATTTGGTGTCCATTATGTGTGATTTGTGTTGATTTGTAAATGATTTTCTAATGCATAAATGGATAATTATAAGAGATTAATGGATGAAATAATAAATGAATGAATATTTATGATGTCTTGATTTTACTTAAATGTTGTGGATGAATATAAGGATCTCTGTTGTATTTGTTGATCTGTCAAAGTTAGTTCTATTAAAAATTTATCTGAATTGTATGGCAAATTTCCACCTTTATTACTGTGGAAACCTGGTTCTTCCATACGGGTAGTACGAAAAGACATCAAATTCAACGAGGGCAAAGCCCTACCAAAACTAGATCCAATCATAAGAATGGGCACAGGATAGCTAAAGGTTCCCATAAGAGATGGATACATACTGACACCCACACTCCCAGTTGTCGGTTGAGAATGATCGATAATCAAGATAGAAGTTCCTCATGATGCATTAACATTCGGATTATGGAATGAAGTCTGATCAATAATAATGATCTTCCCATTAAATGGAAAGCATATCACTCAAAAGAGAGAAGAGGCTATGGATTGCATACTATACATCATCCAATTTTAGCCCAAAAAAATATTATAGTCAAGGGGTGCATCAACCACCCTGACCTCAATCACGACGGTCTTCCCTCCCAATTAGAACTTAAGAGAAGGAAGAATCCCATGCGGTCGAAATGATCTACCATCAAAATTTGTTAACATAGTAGCGGATTGAGACAACTCGGGAGAACCCAAACCCTTCCAACATGACAAAGACATCACGGATGCAACAGTGCCTTCATCAACGAAAGTGCATTTGATGGTCATATTAAGACACTCTACATGAATCAAAAGAGACACGTAGTAAGGAAAGAGAGGCTATATTCCCATGGTTTCAAATTTGATAATAGAAGAAGAGTTATCATCATTAACCCCAAGAGCAGAGAGCAAGGCTCTCCTCTGCGGAGGACAAGTCTAAAGTACTTCAAGCATGGACATCGCACAAGGAGTTTGGACCAAATCCTTGACAACAGAATAGTTCTGGGTGGATCGGGCATTAGGATTGTGCCTTGAACTCTTTAGGACTCCCTTAGGAATGCGAGGTGTAACTTCAGGTTTATCCGTATATTTTTCGATACGCAAAGGGCTCTTGGGTGGAGCGGGTTCCTTTCCAAGGTCTAGTTGTGAAGAACCATAATCCTTTGCACAAGTCACAACCTTAGCAGTGCGCACCATCTTGATGCAACCATGACTAGTATTGGCCTCACGAAGATTTGTATCTCCACCTGATCCATAATGAGGATCTATGGTCCTCGAGTTCATATTTTGATTGTTAGGTAAAGGATTAGTTAACATGACTGGGCCCTATGCTATAAACCGCAAGGCATCTTCCATATGAGGTCACAAGTGAGTGAGGTGGTCCTCCTTACATAACTTGCAAGGAAAATTTACCTTACATTTAGTCTTCTTGTCCCCCCTTGCATTACAAGCATTCTTGTCATTATAATTAGCATTTTTGTTCTTAATCCCACACTTACGATTATTTTTCCCTTTTTTTTATTCCTTCCAGGCTGTCGGTTTCCCTTCTAGTTCGACGATTGCACAGAAAGTACACCTGCTGATTGGGCAGGTTGAGATGAAGTCGTGGCTCACCCCAATGTGGATTGATTAATTGACAATTGGCTAACTTGTTTCACAACCGAATCCATAGGTTTGGTACTTGTAGAGCCCACAATGACATCAGCATGTGGCCCAGGCTTGACCTTGGTATCGAAACTAGATAGCGAAGAATTAGGTATAATCTCATACAAAAGTATGAATTGAGCATAGATCAAATCCAACTCTTGTGCCCTAAAGATTGCTTGTTCCTCATTTTTGACTCTAGATGTAGAAACATCCTTCATAATGTAAGGTAAAAACAACTTGAGGAACCACTCAAGGAGAAATTTCAGTGATATAAAGGATTTAATCAACTGCTTCTGTCTACGCCACTCTTGAATATGATCTGAGATATGTGTGGCTTTGTCTTGTCAAAATGTCAACAAGAGTTCGGTACCAATGTCGTAACGTACGGGTAGTTTAAAGTGATTGAGGAAAGTCATGGAAAAGTCATCAAATAAAGTGTATGCCCCCCTTGGTAACTCTATATACTATTTCGCTGCAGGCTTGGTGAGGATGCGTTGAAATAGCCTCAAACGGATTGAATTGTCATGTAAGGAATTGGAAGAGCACCAAAGGTGAAACGTAGTGACATGGTCACTAGGATCTTCTCCAGCTTTACCCTTGAACTTGGGAATGTCCGAAGGAAGCTTGTTAGGGACGGCTAGCCAAGCCAGGTCATGAGAAACCGGATCGCTCATAAGTCTCGATAAGTTAGGTAAGTTCAATGTTGTGAGGAAAGGGAGCCTAGGTTGAGCCGGTCTATGCCACGCTCCTTGGTAATTCTGGTTCATGTAAGTTTGGTTGCTATAAATACCATGGCCTTGGCCATAATAACCTCCTCCTGTATAGGGCTGCATGGAATCAGTGTGATGTGGGGTACCTTGATTATGTGGTGCTACAAATCCATAATTGGAAGATTAAGTGGGTTGTTGATACCCGTACCTATAGGGTTGATAGTTCTGTCCATACTGCGGTCCATAAAACTTTCCATGACAAGCTCCATAAGTTGTTCCATGAGATGTCCCATTAGAAGGTCCATAGTTAGGGATATAGGGAGTTCCATGAGATGGAATATTGGATGATCCATAAATAGGGATATGGCCTCCAACACAACAAGAGGTGCTTGACTCTGATATACTATCGTGCGAGTAGTCACAGTATGAACCTGACTAGTAGCAATATTGCAGCTCGAAGGATCATGTGAATTAGGGGGAGGAAGGGTCGTTAAAAACACATTCGAAGTAGTAGGGTTCGAGGATGAATGGGCATGTGAAGAAATGTAAGTGGTGTTCCCAATTTTCACTCATCTTGGTTTTGGTATCCGCATAGAATTACTAACACTAGGTCTAGGATGGACATGTGAGGATGCTTCCACCATACGGATGGAAGGTGTAATGTGACCAGTGCTCCCAAATCTCTCCACATGGAAAGGAATAGCAGTATCCCCAGGCATAGTGCTAGGATCAATTTCTGACTCGACATGATTTTCCGGATCGGATGCTATGATATTAGGCATGCCATAATGAACATGACTAGTGCTTGTGGGTTCATAATGATTCTCATCACCTGGAAACCAATATCGACGACCTGTGAATGAGGGATCATAACCAAATTGTGAGGGTATTTCTGGTGAAGGACCATATATGGGAGTAGGATCTTCCTCCCTAACCTCGTGAGGTGGAGAGGAAATCTCTGGAACCTCATCCTCATGATCCCCCATAGTGTGTGAATCAAAGTGAGAAGTAGTCCACCTGGACTATATGTTTCTCTCTCCGAAAGGAGGAGGAGACGTGGAAGGTGGAAGTCCTACTAAATGATGAGAAAAGCGAGGCACCATGCCCGAATCCACAATGAATTAAAAAATAAAAAGACTCGATCTAATTATGCAAACCCTAGGAAAACTAACGTGCACAGAACATACACCTATAAAATGTAAAGCCAAATCGCAAGAAAACAAGGGTAGGATATGTGAGATCCAGAATGAAGTAGGTATGTCTCACTTAGGAGAGGCTTGAGACTCCCATACACAACAAGCGGAGGTTTGTAACCAATTATAGTGGCCCTCAGCTTCAACACATATAGCGACTGTGTTGTCCAACCCCTACCTGGCCAGGACACCTATAGAATAACCTCTGCAATGTACCCCCTCGATAACCTAGGTAAGGAAACTAAGTTCACCTCGATATAATAAATGTTCAGGCGGTATTGACCATATGTGCAAGGTATCAAAGCTCGAAACTCTTGAAAAAACCCCCAAATATGAATACAATCCTAGAAATATCTCTGGTGCTACCCAATTATGACTAGGGGTCATCCCAATCAATAACCACTCACACTGCCTCGTGCTTAACTTCCTTGTAAGAGGAGGATCTTGAGAACACTAATTATATAAAGGAATTTCACACTCTCACCTGGACAGACAACTAATTGTTTTTGTTTAGTGATCTTGGATAATTTACTCACAATGGACTATTCCAAGACCCTAAAACCTAGTCTTGTTGGTGCACCCTATAAAAGAAAAGAGTGTAATTCATTTTATTATGCATTGGTTTTAATTGGCTTATTACTCAAAGGGAAAATGGTTGTGAAACTAATTATGTTATGACACAACAAGAAGTAAAATGCACACCTAACAATCAATGCAAATGCATTGTATCAAATGAAGAACAGGGTATGCTACTACGTGAAGTGAAATTTTTTTCCTTCAAATGAATATGCAATCATTCCTATATGAAAATCTGACTAATATTCTCCAAGCAAACCTAATGCAAGTACCATGCAAATGCAAAATGCAAACAATGCATAACGATGCAAAAAGCAAATGTTTTTGCATTTTTTGAATTAAATGAGATAAAAAGAAAACGTATGACTCTACAACCCTCAGACTCTGTAAGAATTACCAGAAAACACCCAAGCAAAGCACCAAGTTAAAAGAGGCCTAATGCACTAATCCCAAAACAAAAAATAGAAAATGAAATGACAAGAACATTTTCAAAAATGTAAACTAACAAGGTGTCTCTGGCCAGAAATAGGGATGTATACAGACTCTATAAGCAACCAAGAAGACTCAGAAATCATCCAAACTAACCCAACAACACTTAATATACCCTGAAATGCCAAAAATCAGTGTATATGTGACTATTCTTAGTAAATTCATGTATATACACGACTATTCAGGGAAAACCCACGTGTACGCATGACTGTGAAAGAAAAACCCGCGTATAGGAAGAAAAATAGATAAAAAGAAGGAAAACAGACAAGCTAAGACAAAATTTGCTCCTGTAAGACACTACTGGGAAAACATGCCCCCAGACCCAACTCAGAAACAAAGAAATTAGAGCAATTCAAGAACATTGAATGCCAACAAAACCCCCAAAGGAAATGACTAGGAATCTCCCCAGTATGGTCACCAATTTTGTTATGGAGAAAACTTCCTATGGATTGGGGTGTACCAAAATAGATAGAGTAATCGCAGAAATCAATCCCTTCCCAATATGAAAGAGAAATAAAACATCAAACACTAAAGGATCTTGAGAGACACCTTATTCTAGACGGTTGATGTAGATCCCTGTTGAGCTTTTTGCAATCTCGCTTATGTTAACAATTTTCTCTATCAACAACAACAAACAAGACAACCATGCTATATAATGGTGTTAGACCTACGCTGCCTCGTGCTTAACTCCTGTGTAAGAGGATCCTCCTAAGAACACTAGTTATACCAAGGATTTCACTCTCTCACCTAAACAGACACCTACTTGTTTCATTTAGTAGTCTTGGAGAATTAACTCACAATGAACTATTCCAAGACTCTAAATCCTAATCCTGTTGATGTACCCTAGCAAATAAAAAAGTGTATTTCATTTTAATGTAAGCATTGATTTTAATGGCTATGATTACTCAAGGGAAATTGTCATGCAACCAATGAAGTTATGACTTAGCAGTGAAAGTAAATGTGCACACCTACCAAACAATGTTGAGTGTAATTTTTACTAAATGAGAAAATGGAGTATGACACTACATGAGATGCATTTTTTTCCATTCCTTTCTAAATTCCAATGCAATCCTTCCTATATGAAAGCCTAAATGCAACTCTCATCCAAGCAATCCAATGCAAGTACCTCCTCAAAGTACAAAGGCCACTATTTTGTATTTTCAATATAGAAGAATGAAAATGCAATCAAATTCATTAAAATCCCCAGTCTTTTCAATAAGTAGAAAACACAATCCAAGCAAGACATCGAGACCAAAAGATGAATGCACTAATGGCAAAACAAAAAAGGATATAAATGACTAGAACTACTTTCAAAGAAAAATCAATGAAAAAGTAGTATTTGGTCACAAAAGAAGCAGTCAACAGACAACATCAATACCTAGGAAGACCCAGGCACACTCACAACCCACCCAGCAACTTCCCACATCAAACCCAACCAAAGAAAGGAGGATGTATCCAATTTTTCAAAGAACAATTGTGTATGTATGTGGTTTTTGGCCAAAAAACTGCATGTATATGCAACTTTTGGCAAACAACCTGCGTATATAGAGAATAAAGTGTTAAAAAGGAATCCAAGGGTCAAACCACTCTAGGGGAGTGTCAATGGATGAACACACTACTAAATGTGATAGAAAAATGGGGAGAAATAGAGAGAAAGTCAAGCACATTGTGCCCCCAATCCCCAAAGAAAAGACAAGGAACCTCTCGAACGTATTTTCCAATTCTGTTATAGAGAAAAACTTCCTATGTCTTGGGGTGTACCACAAAAAACTGAGTGACACCATAAATCAATCCATTCCAATACAAAAGAACAATAAATACATCTAACACTAAGGGATATCAATCATACCTTATTCCAGACGGTTGATGTAGATCCCCGTTGAGCTTCCAACACGCTAATTCACTCTCAACAATAGAAAACAACACAATGATGCTATATATTCAAGTGTTAGGCCTATTCTAGCATATATAATCAATCATGTGTAAGAAAATAAATACATCCATGGATACAATATTCATATTTATGCACATGTATTGGAAAAGAAATGGATATTTCTATTAATAAAATAGAGATACAATAGTGACAACCTCTATCGGCACTTCTGTGAACCCGAGAAATCAAATCCTCCACCTGGGCCTCCATCTCTCAATGGAAAGCTCACAAAGAAAAGGCAATATTGGGAATAGCATCACTATGTGCTCCAAAGGGACAAAGGGATGCAGACTCAAGCATAAACAAGTGAGGTAACAATGACTCTATAGTTTCCTTGCTCTTCAATTTCTTCTCCTTCAATGTATCTAAGAGGCTCAATATATAACACTCCGAAGAGGCAATGGAGGGTCGATTTTGAGCATTATCAAGGCATATGGAAGGCCAAGAGTCAAAATATTTGGGTCTCTATGAGGAAAAATCCAAAAACTTTTGGATTTATGTACATTTCCAGATGTACGTAGGTTTTGGCTCAAAATTTGCATATACACATGAGTATAGCTTCAAAAGTCACGTATACACATAAACAGGTGTTTTTTGGGGATAATATTGGGACATCAAAGTATAATATGAACAAAGTGGCTCCAAGGACTCTACAGAGGGACATGGATATCCCTAAATATGTGATCAACTAGGTGTGGTAAAATAAGCTATAACAAGACTTCTAGTGGCACTCAAAGTGGGTTCCTAAATTGTAGGGATTGATCCCTGGGGAACCTAAACACATGAAAGAAGGTGCATTAGGTGGCATATGTCCCCTACGTGTGTCCCCCATGCACTAGTGGAGTGATGAATAACTCCTAAGCTATTGAAATAGACAATTACACTATGTGGTAAAAGGGAGGATTAATAATAATACGAAAACCCCCCCTTCATCTTAAAATTGGACAACTATACCCTGGAAACTAAGACCAGAGGTCACCCATACAATCTAAATGAAAAACATTATCTTCTTAATAAAAATAAGGAAATGGGGAACACCTAATTGGAAATCATCCCCTCAAAATATGTAAGAAAATCTGGATGAAGCTTTCATATCCAGATAAAAATTCATCTTGAATAGAAAACTTGTGAAAATATTTATGGAACTTGCATCTTTGTGGTGCAGTGAATCAGTATGATGATCCTTGTGTGCACTAGTATCCTATGAATTTTCATGTGAACCTCTCCATCTTCTCCCAATCCAATGATAGCCAAGAGAAAGAATGTTTCCTTTGTCTCTTCTTTATGGAGGAAGAGTGACATGATCTAATTTGTTCTTTAGTGAGAAGAATTGTTGACCAGTCTTTACGATCATGTAGCATCTCTCTAGGATATTGTTGCACCTCTATAAAGGAAGTGAATATGCTTGACATAGCGCAAGGTTCTCTTTTTGAAACCAAGATCTTGTTCTCCTCATTTCAGATGGATCTCTATTCATGTCCATGGATTCCTCAATAACCTTTTGTTCTTGTTTATTCCTAGGATTGGGAGTAGGGACTGGTTTTGGATCTGGATCACTATGAACTTCATCTCCAATTTCATAAACTGATTCAACTGGGTCCTCTTATTTGGATTCTGAATATGAAACAATAATGGAAACATTATCATATGTAAAAGGTGTAGGCAGAATGGTTTTACCTCCCCTTTCAAATGACAACTAAGACTGAATTGAATTTGAGTATGGAATAAAGTGTGAGAATTCATATTCCTTGGAGGCATGGTTTACAACACCCTTCATTATAATCTTCCCAGTTGATATATCTAATATCTCCACTGATTCAGGACTAAATACCACTCACTTTGGTGGGCTAGTATGTGTCATCTGGTATACAGATAACACATTTGCAGCTAAACAGGGCACATCGAGTACATCTTTGAACACTCCATGTTTTAACTTGAATGGAACCTTTCCTTCTACTCGAATTTGACTGTCATCACCCATGTGAATAATCAGACCATCAGTAAGTTCTAATGAAGAGAATGATTCTTTGGATGCAACCCTATTATTGGAGGATCTTGAATCAATGAGGAAGGCATGTGATTTTGAACAACTAGCATTCAGTGCATGGCATATCTCATCATGCTCTTCAATATTTTCTCTCGAGTCAGTCTTCCTTGTGCCTTCAAGGATTGTAATGTTGTGTTACTCAAGGATTTTTTCCATCTGATCAATGGTATTCTTCATACAATACTTCTCTATATGGTTTCATTTCTTAAAGTACGAGCACTTTCCCTTGTCAGAAATTTGATGTTGTCCTTCCTAGAGCCTAAGGCTTCACCTGATGGATCAAACTCATCTTTAGGTTCAAATTTAGTTTTTCTTTTCTCTTTATATTTTTGATTCCTTCTTTCTTGTGCATTCCTTATCTCACTAGCTAAGAGATCCCATATGTATAAACTTGTCTTGTTATTGAATTAGAGACACTATGAAGGGATCAAGGGAAGGAATTTTCCAATTAGGAGTAGTCAGTCTCCCAGAGTGAAAGGTGGATACAAACTCTGAGAATTCTGAGCCAAGTTTTCTCAGTATGGAGAGAACCAATTTATCATCTTTCTTCTCAATCCCACATTACTTGCATTGCATGACCGATGATTTGAGCTTTGACCAAAACTATTGTATAGTTTCAAAGTTACTGGGTTGTATTTCTATCAGTTAATTCTTTAGTATATGAACTCTCATCTCATCATGTTTTCCAAACAAGGATTCGATCTTATCCTATACTTCTTCAAATTCTTGAGTCCATCAATATAGAACAACAACTCCCTGGATATATGGATGCACATGTAGACAACATATTCATTAATCCTATCCATATGATTTGATTTTTAAATATACTATCGAGGTTCAACTTCTCTACCCATGATCATCATATACATGCCTTTGTTGCATAAGGAAATATGCATATCTTCCCTCCAATCAAGGTAATTGAAGGGTGTAAGGGTTTTTGGAGTCAAAGCTGCTAAGTTCTCCATTTCACAGCTATATTGATCAACAATTCTTCATAAATTCTTTGAATGTACCTGCAAAAATACTGCAAAACAACTCAATTCGAATTAATTTAGCTCAAAAATTATCCACTTCGACATGGGAATTTTATCTAAGTACATCACACCTAAATAAGCTTCTCTCAACAAGATACAGAGGGAGAAATGCAATTATTCCAAGAATTATGTGGAAATACAATGGCTTATGGTGCATCAATGGAAGTTTTTGAGGCTCGAGGAAGGCATGGATACCCACTCTAATACTATGTTAAATTCAATGAATCATAGGATCATCAACCTACATGAATTCAAATGAGAAGAGAAGGTTGCAAAAGAGAGAATAATTTAGCATAGACTGATTAATTACTCATGGAAAAAGTGTACACACACAAAGAAAAAATATGAATAATATGATTATATTTATGAATCAGTAATTAATATGTAATACAATGGTTATACATATAGGATAATTTGAATTCCTAATATAGGATTTGACTCTACCAACTCAGACTGGCTCTAGAGCTAACTTAGTGTGGGAAAAATCACCACTAAGGCTCACTAATGCAACTCTGGATAACTAACGTAGTCTACAATCTGTTAACTTATGATGGTAGGTGAAAAAATATTCCAACACTCCTTTTAATCATGCAAAATGGCTCTAGGATAACTGATGGTAATTGGAGCATAACTTAACATAACTGATTAGCTACCAAGGTCAACTAAAGGAGACTACTAGTGGCACTTAGAGTGGGTTCCTAAATTATAGGGATTGCTCCCTGGGGAACCTAAACTCATGCAATCAGGTGTAGTAAGTAGAATATGTCCCGTAGGTGTGTACCCTATGCACCAGTGGAGTGATGAAGACCTCCTAAACTATGAAAATAGACAATTAGACTATGTTGTCAAAGGGAGGATAAATAATAATCCCAACATATGTTATATTCTTTGCATGTGTGTGTGGAAATGAGGTGTGTTTGTTAGTGTTGCATCTGACGGTTCCTATCAAAACCTTCATAGAAATTACCATTAGGCCATTTACAACGCAAGCATAGCGAGCCCAATTTTGTTTTTTTTTTGGTATTTTGGGGAATTTTCTAAAAATATGTAATTTTATCCCCGTTAAGGGATTATGGTCTATTTTATAATATGATTTAACAAATTATGGTGTTGGAGGCTACAAAATACCTATATTGTATTGTGATTTATTCATAATGAAAAAAAGATTAAATTAGGAGGTGTGGCTCCAAGGTTTGTTGGTTTTACTTGTTAAGGGTTTCCAGGGTAAATCTTTGTGTTTATGTGTGAATGTTGTGGTGTAATATTTGTTTTTCTTAAAAGAATATGTATGATTTTCTTCTCTACACAGGTTTTAAACTTACATGTGGTATTGGAGCTCAAATACTGGCATTGGGGGGACGCTTTTATTGTTAAGAGTTTGACACAGTTGATAGATCTTGGATCTATGATAAACCCAAGTTTAGTAGGATATTTGTAGAATTTATTTGTGCATTGAAAGAGAATGCCGAGCATTTCAAGAATTGAGAATAAGAAATTTAACGGTTATAATTTCAAGTTATGGAAGCTCAAAATGAAGGATCTTCTTGTAGATCGGGAACAATGGATTGATTTGGATCCGAGTATGAAACCCATTGGAACATTACAAGATGACTAGGATAAATTACAAAAAAGGACAATGATTACAATGCAATTATGCTTATCATAATATGTGTTGTTGAATTCATCTGGTGAAGATAGTGTGGTAAATATTTGGGGTAAACTAGGGAGTTTGTTGCTGAGAATATAGTTGTCATTTATTTAAAAGGAGTTCAAGAATGAAAAAGAGATAACCAATAGACATAATATAAAAATGAACTTAGTAAATGACAAAGGATCCATTTCGTGGATTAGGAGTTCAGAAATGGAAAAGGAATAACTAGTAAAACATGATGACATGGTCGATGATAGAGGAAAGATCTGCAAAGTGAGCAGTTGTAGATGACAGTCTGAAGCGCCAAAGAAATTTGTTTGGCCTATATCATTTGAGAGACAGAGATAAATGGTCTATAATAAGATTCGCAAAAAAAATATGCATGGAAAATAACATTCCCGAATGCTAGAGTGAAGTGAAAAAATGGACGGTCCAGATAACTCAGCAGAATATGTAGAGGCCGATTTTGAGAAGATCAATGATGGTGAATGATTTCTGCACAAATAAAAGTGAATATATGCAATGCGCATTTGATCGTAGATGAAACGGTCAGGAGTGAACCCGAAAGGAAATTGATGGTTCAAAAGAAATACAAAAACAAAGTTGCGGAAGAGAATTGTGGAGGTCCAAAATGTGAAAGTGTGGTTCCACATTTTGCAATCTGTAAGATCAAAGGTCAGAAAATATTCCACAAGATATTGATGACACAAAAGCACAATTGCAAAAAAGGAAATTGTGGAAGTATTTTCAAGAAATTTGCAAAACCTTCAATCCGCATTTCGCAATCAACAATCCACAAGATCGATGGCTAGGAAAGACTCCACAAGAGATTGACGGTGCGGAATAAATATTGTAGAAAGGGAATTACAAAAGTATATAGAAGTATTTTCAAGAAATTTGGATAAAACCCAATCCATATTCTGCAATCCGCAATCCACATCTGATCTAAGAGTGACGATTAGGAAAGAGTCCACATGAGATCGATGATGGGGAGGAAATGTTGTGGAAAAAAAACCGTGAAATCATTTTCAAGGAATTTGGAAACCCTTCAATCTGCATCTAACATAATATCGATGATCATGAGAGAGTCCACATGAAAACAACGAAGCAGAATGTATATTGCGGAAAGGTAGTTACAGAAAGGAATTTGTGGATGGAACTTTTGACAAAAAAAGTAAGAATGCAAATATAAAATCCAAAATCTGCATCTAATCCACTATCTCAACGATCAGGAAAGACTCCACAAGAGATCGACGGTGCGAAAAAAATATTGCGGAAGTATTTCCAAGAAATTTGGAAAACCCACAATCCACAATCCGCACTTGATCTAAAGATCAACGATTAGGAAAGAGTCTAGATAAAATCGACGACATGAAAGAAATATTGTGGAAAGAAAATTGCAGAAGCATTTTTAAGAAGTCTAGAAAACCCGCAATCCACAACCCACACTTGATCTAAAGATCGAAGATCAGAAAATAGTTTGCATAAGATAAACGACACAGAAGAAATTTTTAGAAAATTGGAAAACATGCAATTCACAATCTGAATTTGATCTTAGATCACCGGTCAAGGAAGAGTTCACAAGAAATCAACGGTGCAGAAGGGTTGTTGCGGAACAACAATTTAGTAAATATAAGGAAATTATGGAGATATGATTATGGAGGGAATTATATTTGTTAGATCGATGGCCAGGAAAGAGTCCGCAATGGATCAATGAATCAGGATGATTGCATAAAGGATCTATTGCGGAAAAAGGAAAATTAAAAAGAATTTCTAGTGAAGAATTATCATTGTGAAAAAGGAAATTATGGTAATATTTTGTTGCGGAAAGGTATGACTGATAAACCTAAAATAGAGTTAAAGAATTGTTAAAATGGATAAATGAGTTGTCATGAAGAGGCAGTTTCTAATAATGAAAAGGCATAATGGTAAAGAGACGCATTCACAGAAAACTATTTAGAGGGTATTTATGAACATAGTGTTGAGTGAAAGAAAATGGATCTGCATTCCATATCATAACAACAGAAGAGGAAGAGACCAACAATGTGTAGAAGTAATGTGTGACAGAGATTGAAGGAAAAAGAGATCTATAAGATTGACAAAAAAACATATTAGGGTGGCAGGGTGGTGCAAGGGAAGGATATAAGCCTGTAAGGGGGTTGTAGACTCCTTCCATTAGTTGCTGGTAACTAGGGTGTAGTGGCATCCTTTCACTAGCAGCTAATAAAAATAGGGGGTCATAGCCTTCTTCCAGTAGTTGTTGGTAAATAGGGTGTAGTACCATCGTTGTCTGTAGGAGTAGGAAAAAACTATTTGTAAATACAATTTTGGAGTAATAGGTAGTATTGGTGGTTTACCCAATTGCGCTTCCACGATAAATGTGTGTTCTGTGTGTTCTTGTTGATCATGTATGTTAATAGATGAATTAAAAGTTGTTTAAATTATTAAAAGTTATCAATATTGATTCAGCCCCCGTCTTAGTATTGTTCAATATTCCAAAAATTGGTATTAGATCGGTTCCTTCACCATAGTTTAATCACTCGAAGGAAGATCCTACTTAAAAACCACTATGGATCAACAAGAAGAGTTATCCACCAACAAACCACCATTATTCACATGAGAAAATTATGCATACTGGAGTGTGAGAATGAAGTGCCATATGATGTCTCCTGGAAAGAAGTTTTGGGAAACAACTAAAAAGGAACATAAAATATATGAAAACCTACCTACAAACATATTGGAACTAGACCAATATGAGGGTAATGCAAAATCCCTAAATTCCATATTGAGTGGATTGACAAGATCTGTGTTTGTAAAATTCATGTGATGCAATACTACCAAAAGAGCTTGGGATAAGTTAAAAAATGTCTATGAAGGAGAATCCAAAGTCAAAGAATCCAACCTTCAGGAATATAAAGGACATTTTGAAAGCTTAAAATGAAAAAAGAAGAAAAAATTGGATAATACCTTCTAAGAGTAGATGAAGTTGTAAATGCTATTAGAGGACTTGGATGAGAATTAAAAGAAAGAGAAGTGGTTGACAAGGTATTGAGAACATTGCCAATGAAGCATGACTCAAAGGTGTCCACTCTATAAGAACGAGATGACCTTGATGCCCTAACAGTATATGAACTACATGGGATATTCACTTCATATGAGATGATAATGGGACATAATGATTCTTCAAGAAAAGAGGCAGCATTTAAAGCCATAAATGAATGAAATAAATCTGAAGCCCCATCCAAAAACCATTCAGATATTTCATTTGATGAAGAATCCCTATTTATTAAAAAAACTTGAGAGAGGAATTGAAAAATACAAAGGAAAGATACCCCTAAAGTGTTTAGATGTGGAAGAATTGGACAGTTTGCTTCACAATATCCTTACCCTGAACAAACTGATAGTGATGAGGAAGAATCCTAAAGGAAGTTCAAAAATGGTAAAATGGGAAACAAAAAGAAGTACTATGAGAAAAAAGAAAAAATACTTACACTATGGAAGATAGTGAATATGAAAATACAAGTGGAGATGAAGAAAAATTAATTCTATTCATGAGAGTAGATACTCAAGCTCAGAATGGTGAATCAGATGAAGAAGGTGAAGTAGACTTAAAATTTGAACTCATTAGTGCTCTTGAAGAACTTGAAAAATGCAGGAGAAACAACAAAAGGTCAAGCGATGTGATAAATGATTTGGAAACTCAACTTCTAGAGGCTAAAAGGATTGAAGAGGACCTAAATTTGTAGCTTAAAAGAAGAATACAAGAATCTAAAAAGCTTGAAGAAGAGATCATGTAGTTTAAGAAAAGGCTTGAAGAAGAAGCTATGAAATAAAAATATGAGGGTAGCTCAAAGACCTTAGGTGATATCCTAAATAGTCAAATACCTTCAAATGATAAATATGGACTAGGATATAAGATAAAATATTATTCATTCACAAACCAAAGTGGAAATAACAAAAGCTATGCTGTTGCACCAAAATTTCTAGTTAAGAAGGAAGAAAGCAATAAATCTATTCCAAACTCTCATGACAAAAACAAGATTAATGTGATTCTTAAGAAACCAATGTCGAACATATATCAACAGGTATTCCTTGGTCATTCTTACTATTGTAATATTTTTTTTCATAAATCCATAAATTGTAGAGCCTATGGAAAGTTTCGTGAATACAAGAGGAATTCAACTAGTGACAAACAAAAAGAAAGGAATCATAATCGTTTTACACTTCTTCAAAGATATGATCTAGAAAGTTACAAATGTAATAACCATGGAAATATGGCAAGGTATTTTAAACTAATGACTCCTACAAGGAATATTGTCACAAATGAATTTCAAGACACAAAACAAAAGAAGTATTGGAGGAAAAATAAAGAAAAGGAAGGATCTATGATTTCCCTATGTGCAGCAGAGAAACAAAATCTATGGCACTTGGACAGTGGGTGTTCAAAAAACATGACAGGTTGCCCAAACAAGTTCATAAAACTAAAAGATAGCAAGGGAAAAGTCACATTTGGATACAATATGTCTTCTAAGATAATTGTCAAAGGTATAGTTGTTGTCAATAGCAATTTCAAAGCATAAAATGTATTATTGGTAGAAAACCTCAATCTTTATCTCCTCGTTGTAAGGAAAAAATGGGACCAAGGGAACCTCTATATTTTTTACTCTGAGAAATGTGAAATCGGGAAAAAGGCCTCAGGAAGAATTGGTTGCATTGCTGTAAGAAATTCAAACATTATATACATCCTAGAAAATGAAAATCAATGTCACTTGAGTATGGTTGATGAAAGTTAGTTATGGCACAGAAGGATGGGACACTTAAATTTTAAGAATATTTTCAAGGTAACTAAGAAAGAAGCTGTGAGAGACATTCCTAAAATTGTGTAACCTCTAAACTCAGTTTTTAGACATTGTCAACATGGGAAGCAAACTAAAGCCAGTTTAAAAACAAAATAACTTATGACCTCACATCCTCTAGAAATAGTTCACAATGATATTTGTGGACCAACAAGGACTAAAAGTATGTAAGGAGAATACTATTTTATGATGTTCATTGATGACTACACAAGGATGAATTAGGTAACCTTTCTCAAAGAAAAATAGGAAGCTTTTGAGAAATTCATAATCTTCAAAGTAATGGTTGAAAATGAGACAAATCAGAAAATCAAATGTCTTATATCATACATTGGGGGAGTGTTTACCTCAAACGAGTTGAATTAATTATGTGACATACATGGGATCAAAAGACAATTTTCAGCTGCAAATACTCCGCAGCAAAATGGTGTTGTTGAAAGGAAGAATAAAACAGTCCAATAAGTTGACAAAACAATGCTTAAAGAAGCAAAGTTGTCAGATGCATTTTTGAGAGAAGCAATATAGACAGTTGTCTATATATTTAATAGAGGAAAACTAAGAGTGAATAACGACAAGACTCCTTGTGAACAACGGTGTTATCCCTAAAGTTGAACCTAGACTATAGGGTTTCAAGCTTAAGGAAATATTTTTAAAAATAATTCAATAAAATCAAAATAAAAACTGAGTTGGTATGAAATCAAAGATATAGGAAAATCACATAACCATTAAAGATCTGTACAACATCAAATGGAATACAAAATTCAAATAACAAGGGAACTATGAGCACGAATTTATGGAATGAAACTGACTTTGTCACTAAATATTTGAAAGATAACTATATTTTATTACAAGAATCATGCAATGGATTGTATTCGACCAAACACATGATAAATCATAAAAAACACAATTCATAAAATACAAAATCATCTCGTAACCATAATCATATCAAAGCAGAACCTGTGTTGAAGATGCAGAGAGTTTCATGTCATATAGTATACATCAAAATTGGATTCCCATCTCTGATTGCCACCCCCCTCCTATCTAGCTGCTATCCCTTATATACAAAACCTCTGAGTTTCTGATATAGTTATCAGATCCTATTTCTATGGATCAAATATTTCAAAAATAGCAAAATCGATCTTCTTAAAATAGTCTAAATACAAGTGTAATACAAAATACGAAATACAAACAGAAATAGACATCTGTCATATCTTAATTGCTTTCAAAAAGAAACTATGATTCTAAGTCTAAGGACTCTTAGAATCCTCTACCAAGACAGTTAGATCACTTAAATCTTGGGATTTTTTTTGCAATTTGGAAAACTCAGCATCTTCGTCCTCCATTTGATTGTATGCGTCCTTACTCTAAGTATTCATGCGTTTGAACTTTGTAGCAGCTGCAACATTCATCGACAAGATAGTTAACTAAAGAACCACAACGGCGAGAGACAATCCAAGTAAACATCTCCGCAGTGTCAGTAAGGAAACGAATAGGGCCTCTGATCAATGACATTCTGATAGTGATGAAATTAATTTATTTTCCCTCCGAAACAACAGGATTGTTCCGGTCTAAGGCGTTGATAATCAAGAAGACTAAGCTTCCGATCGCCGATGAAATTAGTTTATTTCCCCTCCGAAGCAGTGGGAGCATTCCAGTCTAAGGCGCCGATGATCTAGAAGATGAAGCTTCTGATCATCGAGGAAGAAAGCATTGCAACAATAGTGACTTAAGAAGCCGGCACTGCAGCAAAATTGAAGTTTTGGGTGCCGATGGGTTAGAGCTCAGAGCTCCTGATCAGCGATTCTTTTCTCTTTCAATATGTCTATCTGCTTTGTTGGTTTTGTTGGTTGTCCCAATATTTCCTAAATCTACGATCACCATTAATTGAATCTGACCATTTTTCATCATGTCACTTGCATGTGGGCGCACCTCATGGAGTTTCAGAACTCTCTCCATTGGAATTCCTTCCATTTTCAACAAATTAGCTGTGCTAGTTGTTGCAATAATTGTGAAACCAAGTTAAATGAATCTGTTTGCAATTGCTGGGAGGCTTGGTTTGGTGAAATCATTTAATATTAAACAACACTGTTCCTACAATATGTAGTTTTTGATTTGATCCAATTTGTGCTTTGGAAAATGCCATAGAAAATTTAAAGTCAATTCCCATCACTTCTTTAGTGATTCACTTTTAAGGATGAGGAACTCGTAAGCCATATTTTGAATTTCTTCATCTGTAGCTGAAACTTAGCTATAACCATTTTGTGTGCTGCTAGAAATTTATAAATTTTGTTGGAGCAGATCTAGTGATAACGTCTGGCTTTGTCTAGGGATGGTATGCTCCCTGTGAGCTGCCAAGAACAAGTATACCAAGTATCTTTCCATTTCATTGGGCTAGAGTCTTCATCACAAATCTATGCTACTTAAAAATCTTGAAAACAAACTACTGGTTGAATATACTTTGCAAATTGAAATAATCCTCTCACAACAATCTGATCACACTACACAAACTTAAGGAAATGCTTGAAGCATCAAGCTTATTTATTTATAGCTCCCATTATAATCATCTAATTTCTTTTGACTAGGTAAAATCATGCTTCTAATGAATCCATACCAATATTTGACTAACTGGTAAAACTTCTGATCTAGAGATGATGAATAAAGGAGCCCATGGAATATCAAATTCATTTCAAAAGAAGGGAAAAGCCAACCTTCATTTGACAAAAACAATCGGACATTTGAGGTGCTCAAAGACTCCATATAATCAAAAAATGGATCAATGAAGCTATCAATAAATACCTCTTCTTGGTGTTTAAGCTGAAGATCAAAATATCTCTATATATCCTCTTCCTCATAATGGTTGTCATTTTCAACTACTTGCAAATCTAAACATGGCTGCAAATTGATTTTTTTGCTAATCATATATTGTTTGATATTTTCTGCAAATCCCATTTGAAACATGATGAATGCAGGCCTATTGAATTGCAAATATGGATGCTCAATGTCTTCTACGGATTCAGGATGGTTGATTTCCACAAAATGTTGTTCCTCATCAAAATTTGATTCATAGTTTGTCATACATCCGTTGGCTGCTCCTCAAATCAACAACATGTGATGTAGGGATCTTCTCTTCTTCATCTAAATACTCATCATAGATTGGAATATCTTCATAGAGAATCGGTTGATGCTAATCCCAATCTATAACTTCAATGTCTTCATCATAAAATGGGGCATTCTGATTGATTTCTAAAGTTGAAGATTTATGTTCTATAATGCTATCATCAACTTTAATATCAGAATTTTGAAAAATTTCTTGTTGTAAAACAGAATTAGAGGAAGATAATAGATCTTCTTCCTACTTCATAGCATAAAAACCTGCTTCATCTTTACTACTGGAAGAATCTGCTACTAAGCCCTAGATATATAATGCATATCCCCTACAATAATGCTCAAAAAGACACTCAGCTGGGTAAATCCTCTTAGAACATGAATAAAAGGCATAACGAAAATATTTCAAAGAGGAAATACTAGAAGCAGGAGGAGTTCTGTACCATTGTCTCGCACAACCACCTAATGAATACTCAGCTAATCCATGTTCTGATGAAATTTAATTACATGATGTGCCGGATTTCCCTTTTCCTTTTCTCGAAATCATGGAAGAAAATCTCCCCATTCATCCATGATAGGTACTATATTTAGAAAGCCAGGAACATTTCAGAAATTGAGCGGAGCAAATCTCTGTGCCAACATAGTATCAAAACCCTTTAACATCTTGGAATTGTAAAATCGCCTCTGGATTTTTCAAACATGGAGTCACCCGGTGAATAAATATGTAGTCAAACTAGTGTCCTGCTCTTGTCCACCATCAAAAGCTGGATCTGATTGTTGTCATTATTTCATGGGGAAGATGTCTTGACTCCTCTGTCCCTGACAATGACGCCAGAAGATGTTATCCCTAAAGTTGAACCTAGACTACAGAGTTTCAAGGTTAAGGAAATATTTTTAAAAATAATTCAATAAAATCAAAATAAAAACTGAGTTGGTATGAAATCAAAGATATAGGAAAATCACATAACCATTTAAGATCTATATGACATAAAATGGAATACAAAATTCAAATAACAAGGGAACTACGAGCATGAATTTATGGAATGAAACTGACTTTGTCACTAAATATTTGAAAGATAACTATAGTTTATTACAATAATCATGCAATGGATTGTATTCGACCAAACACATGATAAATCATAAAAAACACAATTCATAAAATACAAAATCAGCTCGTAACCATAATCATATCAAAGCAGAACCTGTATTGAATATGCAGAGAGTTTCATGTCATACAATATAAATCAAAATTGGATTCCCATCTCCGATTTCCACCCCCCTCCTATCTAGCTACTATCCCTTATATACAAAACCTCTGAGTTTCTGTGATAGTTATCAGATCCTATCTCTATGGAACGAGTCTTTCAAAAATAGAAAAATTGATCTTCTTAAAATAGTCTAAATACAAGTGTAATACAAAATACAAATAGAAATACACATCTATCATATCTTAATTGCTTTCAAAAATCAACTACGATTCTAAGTCTAAAGACTTTTAGAAGCCTCTACCAAGACAATTAGATCACTTAAATCCCAAGATCTTTTTTTCAATTTGGAAAACTCAGCATCTTCATCATCCATTTGATTGTACGCATCCTTAATCGAGTCTCCATGCATTTGAACTCCGTAGCAGCTGCAACATTCATTAGCAAGATAGTTAACTAAATAACTGCAATGGTGGGAGACATTCCAAGTAAACATCTCCACAATGTCAGTAGGGCAACGGACGCGACCTCCGATCAATGAAAAATATTATTCCAATAGCGATAAAATTAATTTATTTCCCCTCCGAAACAGTGGAAGTGTTCTGGTCTAAGGAGCCAATGATAAAGAAGACTAAGCTTCCGATCGCTGATAAAGTTAGTTTATTTCCCCTCCGAAGCAGCGGTAGCATTCCGGTATAAGGTGTTGATGATCTAGAAGATGAAGCTTCTGATCGCTGATGAAGAAAGCATCCCAACGCTAGTGACTTATGACACTAACATTGCGGTAGCATTGAAGTTTGGGGTGCCAAAGGGTAAGAGCTCAGAGCTCCCGATCAACAATTATTTTCTCTTTCAAGATGTCTATCTACTGTGTTGGCTTTGTTGGCTGTCCCAATATTTCCTAAATCTGTGATCACCATTAAATGAATCTAACCATTTTTCATCATGTCACCTGCATGTGCGCACACCTCATGGAGTTTCAGAACTCTCTCCACTAGAATTGCTTCCATTTTAAACAAATTAGTCATGCCAGTTGTTGCAACAATTGTGAAACCAAGTTCAATGAATCCATTTGCAATTGTTTGGAGGCTTGGTTTGGCAAAATCATTTGATCTTAAAAAACATTGTGCCTGCAAGAGGTAGTTTTTGATTTGCTGCAATTTGTGCCTTGGAAAATTCCATAGGAAATTTAAAATCAATTCCCATCACTTCTTCAGTGATTTTCTTTTCAATATCAAGAACTCTTATGGCATAATTTGAATTTCTTCAATTGTAGCTGAAACTTAGCTAAAACCATTATGTGTGCTGCTAGGAATTTATAAATTTTGTTGGAGCAGATTTGGTGACAACATCTATCTTTGTCTGGGGATGGCATGCTCCCTGTGAGCTGCCAAGAACAAGTAGACCAAGTTCCTTTCCATTTCATTGGGATGGATTCTTCACCACAAATCTCTGCTACTTAAAAAGCTTGAAAACAAACTATTAGCTGAATCTACTATGCAAATTGAAATAATCCTCTCACAACAATCTGATCACATTGTACAAACTTAAGGAAATGCTTGAAGCATCAAGCTTATTTATTTACAACTCCAATTCTAATCATCTAATTTCTTTTGATTAGGTAAAATCATGCTTCCAATGAATCCATACCAATATTTGACTAACTGGTAAAACTTCTGATCTGGAGATGATGAATAAAGGAGCCCATGGAATATCAAAATTCATTTCAAAAGAAGGGAAAAGCAAACCTTCATTTGAAAAAAACAATCTAACATTTGAGGTTCTCAAAGACTCCATATAATCAAAAAATGGATCAATGAAGCTAAAAAGAAATACATCTTGCTACTGTTTAAGCTGAAGATCAAAATATCTCTGTATATCCTCTTCCTCATAATGGCTTCCATTTTCAACTACCTGTAAATCTAAACATGGTTGCAAATTGATTTTTTTGCTAATCGTAGATTGTTTGATATTTTCTGCAGATCCTGTTTGAAACATGATGAATGCAGGCCTAATGAATTGAAAATATGGCTGCTTAATGTCTTCTATAGATTCAGGATGGTTGATTTCCACAAAATGTTGTTCCTCATCAAAATTTAATTCATAGTTGTCATACATTCGTTGGATGCTCCTCAAATCAACAAAATGTGATGTAGGGATCTACTCTTCTTCATCAAAATACTCATCATAGATTGGCATATCTTCATACTGAATTGGTTGATGCTGATCCCAATCTAGAACTTCAATGTCTTCATCATAAAATGGGGCATTCTGATCGATTTCTAAAGATGAAGATTTCTATTCTATGATGCTACCATCAACTTTAATATCAGAATTTTGAAAATTTTCTTGTTGTAAAATTGAATTAGAGGAAGATAATATATCTTCTTCCTTCTTCATAGCATAACCACCCACTTCATATTTACTACTAGAAGAATCTATTACTAATCCTTGGATATATAATGCATATCCCCTACAACAATGTTTGAAAAGACTCTCAGCTAGGTACATCCTCTTACAATATGAATAAAAGGCATCATAAAAATCTTTCAAATAGGAAATACTAGAAGCAGGAAGAATTATGTACCATTGTCTCACACAACCCTCTAATGAATACATAAACATTTTCGTCAATACATCTTCATGATGTATACTCAGCTAATCCATGTGTTGATGAAATTTAATTACATGATATGTCGGATTGTCCTCTTGCTTTTCTCGAAATCACAGAAGAAAATCTCCCCATTCATCCATGATAGGTATTGTATTTGGAAAGCCAAGAACATTTGAGAAATTGAGCGGAGCAAATATCTGTGCCAACATAGTATTAAAACCCTTTGACATCTTGGAATTGTAAAATCGCCTCTGGATTCTTCAAACACAGAATCGCTCGGTGAATAAATCTGTAGTCAAAATAGTGTTCTGCTCTTTTCCACCATCAAGCGCTTGATCTTATCGTTGTCATTCTTTCCTGGAGAATATGTGCTCACTCCTCCATCCCCGGCAACGACGCCAGAAGATGTTATCCCTAAAGTTGAACCTAGACTATAGGGTTTCAAGCTTAAGGAAATCTTTTTAAAAATAATTCAATAAAATAAAAATAAAAATTGAGTTGGTATGAAATCGAAGATATAGGAAAATCACATAACCATTAAAGATCTGTATGACATAAAATGGAATACAAAATTCAAATATAAAGGGAACTACGAGCACGAATTTATGGAATGAAATTGACTTTGTCACTAAATATTTGAAAGATAACTGTGTTTTATTACAAGAATCATGCAATGGATTGTATTCGACCAAACACACGATAAATCATAAAAAACACAATTCTCGTAACCATAATCATATATATCAAAGCAAAACCTATATTGAAGATGCAGAGAGTTTCATGTCATATAGTATACATCAAAATTGGATTCCCATCTCTGATTGCCACCCCCATCCTATCTAGCTACTATCCCTCATATACAAAACCTTTGAGTTTTTGAGATAGTTATCAAATCCTATTTCTATGGATCGAATATTTCAAAAATAGCAAAATTGATCTTCTTAAAACACTCTAAATACAATTGCAATACAAAATAAAAACGGAGATAGACATATGTCATATCTTAATTGCTTTCAAAAAGCAACTACTATTCTAAGTCTAAAGACTCTTAGAATCATCTGCCAAGACAGTTAGATCACTTAAATCCTGGGAACTTTTTTGCAATTTGGAAAACTCAGAATCTTCATCCTCCATTTGATTGTACACGTCCTTACTCCGAGTATCCATGCATTTAAACTCTACAGCAGCTGCAGCAAACCACAACGGTGGGAGACAGTCCAAGTAAACATCTCCACAGTGTCGATAAGGAAATGGACACAACCTCCAATCAATGACAAATATTATTCTGACAGTGATGAAATTAATTTATTTCCCCTTCGAAACAGCATGAGCATTCTGGTCTAAGGCGCTGATGATCAAGAAGACTAAGCTTTCGATCACTGATGAAATTAGTTTATTTCCCCTCCGAAGCAGTGGGAGCATTCTGTTCTAAGGCGTTGATGATCTAGAAGATGAATCTTTTGATCGCCAATGAAGAAAGCATCGCAACGCTAGTGACTTAGGACGCCGACACTGTAGCAGCATTGAAATTTTAGGTGCCGACGGGTTAGAGCTCAGAGCTCCCGATCGATGATTCTTTTCTCTTTCAAGATGTCTATCTACTTTGTTGGCTTTGTTGGTTTTCCCAATATTTCCTAAATCTATGATCACTATTAACTGAATCTGACCATTTTTCATCATGTCACCTGCATGTGGGTGCACCTCATGGAGTTTCAAAATTCTCCCCACTAGCATTCCTTCCATTTTCAACAAATTAGTCATGCCAGCTATTGCAACAATTGTCAAAACCAAGTTCAATGAATCTATTTGCAATTGCTGGGAGGATTGGTTTGGTGAAATCATTTAATATTAAAAAACATTATGCCTGCAAGAGGTAGTTTTTGATTTGCTGCAATTTGTGCCTGGGCAAACGCCATAGGAAATTTAAATTCAATGCCCATCACTTCTTCAGTTCTTTGCTTTTCAGGATCAAGAAATCTTAAGCCATATTTTGAATTTCTTCATATGTAGCTGAAACTTAGCTAAAACAATTCTATGTGCTCTTAGAAATTTATAAATTTTGTTGGAGCAGATCTGGTGACAACATTTGGCTTTGTCTGGGGATGGCATGCTCCCCGTGAGCTTCCAAGAACAAGTAGACCAAGTGCCTTTTCATTTGATTGGGCTGGAGTCTTCATCACAAATCTTTGCTACTTAAAAATATTGAAAACAAACTACTGGCTGAATCTACTCTGCGAATTGATATAATCCTCTCACAACAATCTGATCACACTATACAAACTTAAGGAAATGCTTGAAGCATCAATATTATTTATTTATAGCTCCCATTATAATCATTTTCTTTCTTTTGATTAGGTAAAATCATGCTTCCAATGAAGCCATACCAATATTTGACTAACTGGTAAAATTTCTGATCTGGAGATGATGAATAAAGGAGCCCATGGAATATCAAAAGTCATTTCAAAAGAAGGGAAAAGCCAATGTTAATTTGAAAAAAACAATCTGACATTTGAGGTGCTCAAAGACTCCATATAATAAACAAATGGATCAATGAAGCTAAAAATAAATACCTCTTGTTGCTATTTAAGTTGAACATCAAAATATCTCTGTATATCCTCTTCCTCATAATGTCTACCATTTTCAACTACCTGCAAATCTAAACATGGCTGCAAATTGATTTTTTTGCTAATCACAGATTGTTTGATATTTTCTGCAACCCATTTGAAACATGATGAATGCAGGCCTACTGAATTGCAAATATGGCTGCTCAATGTCTTCTACGGATTCAGGATGGTTGATTTCCACAAAAAGTTGTTCCTCATCAAAATTTGATTCATAGTTGTCATACATCCATTGGCTACTCCTCAAATCAACAAAATGTGATGTAGGGATCTTCTCTTCTTCATTTGAATACTCATCATAGATTGGCATATCTTTAGAGTGAATTGGTTGATGCTGATCCCAATCTAGAACTTCAATGTCTTCATCATAAAATGGGGCATTCTGATCGATTTCTAAAGATGAATATTTTCCTTCTATAATGCTATCATCAACTTTAATATCAAAATTGTGAAAATTTTCTTGTTGTAAAACAAAATTAGAGGAAGATAATAGATCTTGTTCCTTCTTCATAGCATAACCACCCACTTCATCTTTATTATTGGAAGAAATTTCTACTAAGCCCTGGATATATAATGCATATCTCCTACAACAATGCTCAAAAAGACACTCAGCTGGGTAAATCCTCTTACAATATGAATAAAAGGCATCATGAAAATCTTTCAAAGAGGTAATAATAGAAGCAAGAAGAGTTATGTACCATTGTCTAGAACAACCCTTTAATGAATACATAAACATTTTCATCAATACACCTTCATGATGTATAGTCCACTAATCCATGTATTGATGAAATCTAATTACATGATGTGCCGGATTGTCCTCTTCCTTTTCTCAGAATCATGGAAGAAAATATCCCCATTCGTCCATGATGGGTACTGTATTAGGAAAGCCAGGAACATTTGAGAGATTGAGCGGAGCAAATATCTGTGCCAACACAGTATCAAAACCCTTTGACATCTTGGAATTGTAAAATCGCCTCTGGATTCTTCAAACATGGAGTCACCCTGTGAATAAATCTATAGTCAAACTACTGTCCTTCTCTTGTCCACCATTAAGATATGGATTTGATCATTGTCATTCTTTCCTGGGGAATATGTCTTCACTCCTCTGTCCCCAGCAACGACGCCATAAGATGTTATCCCTAAATTTGAACCTAGACTACAGGGTTTCAAGCTTAAGGAAATATTTTTAAAAATAATTCAATAAAATTAAAATAAAAAATGAGTTGGTATGAAATCAAAGATATAGGAAAATCACATAACCATTAAAGATCTGTATGACATAAAATGGAATACAAAATTCAAATAACAAGGGAACTACGAGAACGATTTTATGGAATGAAACTGACTTTGTCACTAAATATTTGAAAGATAACTGTATTTTATTACAAGAATCATGCAATGGATTGTATTCGACCAAACAAATGATAAATCATAAAAAACACAATTCATAAAATACAAAATCAACTCGTAACCATAATCACATCAAAATAGAACCTGTATTGAAGATGCAGAGAATTTCATGTCATACAATATACATCAAAATTGGATTCCCATCTCCGATTGCCACCCGCCTCCTATCTAGCTACTATCCCTTATATACAAAACCTCTAAGTTTCTAAGATAGTTATCATATCCTATTTCTATGGATCGAATCTTTCAAAATTAGAAAAATTGATCTTCTTAAAATAGTCTAAATACAAGTGTAATACAAAATACAAACAAAAATAGACATCTGCCATATCTTAATTTCTTTCAAAAACCAACTATGATTCTAAATCTAAAGACTCTTAGAACCCTCTGGCAAGATAGTTATATCACTTAAATCCTGGGATATTTTTTGCAATTCGACAAACTCAGCATATTCATCCTTCATTTGATTGTACACGTCCTTACTTTGAGTCTCCATGTGTTTTAACTCCGCAGCAGCTACATCATTCATCAGCAAGATAGTTAACTAAAGAACCGCAATGGCTGGAGACAGTCCAAGTAAACATCTCTACAGTGTCGGTAAGGCAACGGACACAGCCTCAGATCAATGAAAAATATTATTCTGATAGCAATGAAATTAGTTTATTTCCCCTCCGAAACAGTGGGAGCGTTCCGGTCTAAGGCGTCGATGATCAAGAAGACTAAGCTTTCGATCGCTGATGAAATTAGTTTAGTTCCCCTCCAAAGTAGCGGGAGCATTCTGGTCTAAGGCATCGATGATTTAGAAGATGAAGCTTTTGATCACCGATGAATAAAACATCGCAACACTAGTGACTTAAGACACCGACACTACGGTAGCATAAAAGTTTGGGGTGCCAACGGGCTAGAGCTCAGAGCTCCCAATCGACGATTCTTTTCTCTTTCAAGATGTCTATATACTTTTTTGGCTCTGTTGGCTTTCCCAATATTTCCTAAATCTGCAATCACCATTAACTGAATCTGACCATTTTTCATCATGTCACCTGCATGTGGGCGCACCTCACCGAGTTTCAGAACTCTCTCCATCGACATTCCTTCCATTTTCAATAAATTAGCCGTACTAGTTGTGGCAACAATTGTGAAACCAAGTTCAATGAATCCATTTGCAATTGCTGGGATGCCTGGTTTGGTGAAATCATTTAATTTTAAAAAACATTGTGCCTGCAAGAGGTAATTTTTTATTTGCTACAATTTGTGCCTTGGAAAATGCCATAGGAAATTTAATGTCAGTGCCCATCACTTTTTCAGTGCTTGGCTTTTCAAGATCAAGAACTCTTAAGCCCTATTTTGAATTTCTTCACATGTAGCCGAAACTTAGCTAAAACCATTCTGTGTGTTGCTAGAAATTTTTAAATTTTGTTGGAGCAGA
Source organism: Pseudotsuga menziesii (assembly GCA_001517045.1). Classification (NCBI taxonomy): domain Eukaryota; kingdom Viridiplantae; phylum Streptophyta; class Pinopsida; order Pinales; family Pinaceae; genus Pseudotsuga; species Pseudotsuga menziesii. The sequence goes on along the minus strand of LPNX010009897.1, from coordinate 59,115 downwards.
TCTGGTGACAACAAATGGTATGGAAGACTAGCCTTAGTCAAGTATTTTAGAGTATTTGGAAGCAATTGCTACATTAAAATAAATGAGAATGATCTTGGAAACTTTGATTCTAGGACTGATGAAGGAATTTTTTTGGATATTGATCTGCCAAGAAGGAGTATAGATGTTACAATAAAAGGTTACACAAGATCGCAAAAAGTGCAGATGTAAGAATAGATGACATAAAACAAAGAAAAATAAGAAGTCATGATAGTGAAATAAGTACAAATGATGAAGAAAAGTAAGACCTGCAAAAAGATGAAAGTATTCATGATGAAGAAGAATTAGAGGAGGAAGATACATAAGAAATTCAATAAGATTCTCTAAGATTTGATACAAAAAGTCCATCTAGAAGAGTACAAAAGGATCATACTGAGACACAGATCATCGGTGACAAAGATACTGGAGTCAGTACAAGAAGACAACTACTATTTAATTAGCAAGCCCTACTCTCAGTAGAGGAACCTAATAATTTTATAGAATCCAACAAGAATGATGAATGGATCAAAGCCATGAATGAAGAATTGGATCAGATTGAAAATAACGAAACCTTTGAACTTGTTCCAAGACCCAAAGACAAAAATATTATAGGGACCAAATGGGTTTTCAAGAACAAATTCAATCAATATGGTCAAGTGATAAGGCACAAGGAAATATTAGTATGTAAAGGCTATGCTCAAGTGGAAGGGATTGGTTTTGAAGAAAATTATGCCACTGTAGCAAGACTTGAATTAATCAAAAAAAATTTAGCACTTTCATGCCATTAAATTTTTAAAGTATATCAAATAGATGTCAAGTATTCATTTCTGAATGGAAAACCCAAATAAGAGGTTTATAATGAACAACCTAAAGGTTTTCTCTTTTCAGAAAAAAAATACTATGTTTGTAAATTGAAAAAGGCACTCTATGTCCTCAAATAAGCTCCAACGATATGGTTTTAAAGGCTAGACATCTACCTAAAAAACAAGGATTTGAGAAAGGGGCCACTTAAAGTAATCTCTACTTAAAAATTGAAGATGAAAATAGGATCATTGTTGTTGTTTATGTAGATGAAATCATATTTGGAAGTAAATTACAAATACTATGTGTAAACTTTTCTTCTAAAATGAAGATGGAATTCGAAATTTCTATGTTGGGTGAACTAACATTCGTTTTGGGATTCCAAGTTTACCAAATAGACAAGGGAATCTTTATTTCTCAATATAAGTACATTCGAGACATGATTGAAAGGCTTAAGATGGAATACTCCAAAACAGTAAGTACTCCTAAGATCACATGTTGTAAATTAAGTAAGGATGATGAGTCTCTGGAAGTGGACCATACCATGTATAGATCCATGATAGGAGGCCTTCTATATGTGACAGATACAAGCCCAGATGTGATGCAAGCTGTAGGTTTGGTTTCTAGGTTCCAATCAAACTCCAAATAGACATATGCAACATTAGTAAAAAGAATCTTCAAATATTTGAAAGGTAGTTTGGAGTATGGGTTATGGTACCCAAAATTCAAGACTTCAACTTGAAAGCATTTACTAATGCAGATTGGGTAGGAAGTGTTGATGATCGAAAAAGCACCTGTGGAGTAGAATTCTTCTTAGGAAATTGTTTGGTATCTTGGTCAAGAAAGAAACAATCCTCTATTTCTTTCTCCACAGTAGAAGCCGAATACATTGCTATTGTGTCACGTTCCACTCAAGTCATTTGGATGAAGCAGACACTAGAAGAATTACTTTTGAAGTATGAGCACCCAATAGTAATAAGTTGTGATAATACAAGTTCCATAAATATGTCAAAAAATATTGTTATGCACTCCAAGACAAATCACATACGAATAAAGTATGATTCCTAAGAGAAAATGTATCCCAGAAGATTGCCAAACTAGAGTATGTTGACACAAAAGAATAGATTGTTGATATCTTCACCAAGACACTACCAAATGAAGCCTTTAGGTATCTTCGACAAAATTTGGGAGTAATCTCCTTACAATAGTTGTAGGATAAGAAGCATAATCGCAGGGGGAGATATGTTGACAGGGGGGTCTATCAAAAGAAAGCCTTTGGAATTGATTTCAAAGGGTGATAAAATGTTGGCCAAAAGAAAATGTTTCCATGAATGCCAAATGGGGAGATTGTTGAGAATATAGTTGTCACTGATGTCAAAGGATTTTAGGAATGACAAAGAGATAACCAATAGACATAATAGAAGGATGAACTCAATAAAAGACAAACTGCGGAATCATTTTTTAAGGAATTTAGAAAACCCACAATATTCATCTAACATAAGATCAACGATCGGGAGAGAGTCCATATGAAATCAACGGCGTGAAATGTAGATTGCAGAAAGGTAGTCACAAAAAGGAATTTGCGGAAGGACATTTTGACAAAGAAAGTCAGAATGCAAAATCTGTAATCCACAATTTGCATCTGATACACAAGCTCAACAGTTAGGAAAGACTCCACAAGAGATCGATGGTGTGGAAGACATATTGTGGAAAGGAAATTGCAGAAGTATTTACAAGAAATTTGGAAAACCCACAATTCACAATATGTACTTGATATAAAGATTGATGATTAGGAAATAGTCTGAATAAAATCGACAGCGAGGAAGAAATCTTGTGGAAAGAAAATTGTAGAAGAATTTTTAAGAAATATGGAAAACCCACAATCAAAAATCTGCACTTGATCTAAAGATCAAAGATTAGAAAAGTGTTCACATAGGATCAACGACATAGAAGAAATATTGTAGAAATAAAATTACGAAAGCAATTTTCAGAAAATTGGAAAACACGCAATCCGCAATGCGGATATGATCTTAGATCAGCCCTCAGGGAAGAGTCTGCAAGAAATCAACAGTGTGGAAAGGTTGATGTGGAAAGACAATTGCGGAAATATAAGGAAGTTACAGAAAGATGATTATAGAGGGACTTATGTTTGTTAAATTGATGCACAGGAAAGAGTCCATAATGAATTAGGATGATCGCTTAAAGGATCTATTGCGGAAAAAGGAAAATTCAAAAGAATTTCTGGTGAGGAATTATCATTGTGGAAAGGAAATTATGGTAATATTTTGTTGCAGAATGGCAAGAATGATAAACCTAAAATAGAGTTAAAGAATTGTTAGAATGAAGAAATGAGTTTTCATGAAGAGGCACTATCTAATAATGAAAAGGCACAACGGTAAAGAGATACATTCATAGAAAATGGTTTAAAGGGTATTTATAGATAGAGTGTTAAGTGAAAGAAAATGGCTCTGCATTCCAGATCATAGCAACAGAAGAGGCAGAGACCAACATTATGTAGAAGTAATGTGTGTCAGAGATTGAAGGAAAAAGATATATGTAAGGTTGACAAAAAAACATATTAGGGTGGCAGGGTGGTGCAAGGGAAGCATACAAGCCTGCAAGGGGGTTGTAGACTCCTTCCAGTAGTTGTTGGTAAATAGGGTGTAGTGGAATCCTTTCAATAGTAGCTGATAAAACTGGGGGGTCGTAGCCTCCTTCCAGTAGTTGCTGGTAAATAGGGTGCAGTACCATCCTTGTCTATAGGAGTAGGAAGAAACTATTTGTAAATACAATTTTGCAGTAATAGGAAATATTGGTGGTTTACCCAATTGAGATTCCACGATAAATGTGTGTACTATATGTTATTGTTGATCATGTATGTTAATAAATGAATCAAAAGTGGTTTAAATTATTAAAAGTTATCAATATTGATTCACCCCCCCTCTCAGTATTGTTCAATATTCCAACAATTGGTATCAGAGCGGGTTCCATCACTACAGTTTAATCACTGGAAGGAAGATCCTACTTAAAAACCACTATGGATCAACAAAAAGGGTTAGCCACCAACAAACCACCATTATTCACAGGAGAAAATTATGGATACTGGAGTGTGAGAATGAAGTGCCATATGATGTCTCTTGGATGGAAGTTTTGGGAAGCAACTGAAAATGAGTATAAAATAGATGATAGCCTACCTATAGACATATTGGAACTAGACCAATATGAGGGTAATGCAAAATCCCTAAATTCCATCTTGAGTGGATTGACAAGCTTAGTGTTTGTAAAAGTCATGTGATGCAATCCTTCCAAACAAGCTTGGGATAAGTTAAAAAATTTCTATGAAGGACCATCCAAAGTCAAAGAAACCAAGATTCAGACATATAAAGGATAGTTTGAAAGCTTAAAATGAAAAAATAAGAAAAAAATGGAGAATTCCTTCTAAGAGTAGATAAAGTTGTAAATGCTATTAGAGGCCTTGGATGAGAATTAAAAGAAAGAGAAGTGGTTGACAAGGTACTAAGAACATTTCCAATGAAGTATGAATCAAAGGTGTCCACTATATAAGAATGAGATGACCTTCATTCCTTAACAGTAGATGAACTACATGAGATATTCATTGCATATGAGATGAGAACGAGACATAATGATTCTTCAAGAAAAGAGGCAGCATTTAAAGCCATAAATGAATCAAAGAAATCCAAAGCCCCATTCAAAAACCATTTAGAGATTTCATATGATGAAGAATCCCTCTTTATTAAAAAAACTTGAGAGAGGAACTGAAACATACAAAGGAAAGATACCCCTAAAGTGTTTTAGATTTGGAAGAATTGGACACTTTTATTCAAAATGTCCTTACCCTAAACAAACTGATAGTGATGAGAAAAAATCCTAAAGGAAGTTCAAAAAGGGTAAAATGGGAAAAAAAAGAAGTACTATGAGAAAAAGAAAATTATTTATACTACGGAAAAAACTTCCTATGGATTGGGGTGTACTGCAATAGACAAAGTAACCGCAGAAATAAATCCCTTCCCAATATGCAAGAGAAATAAAACATCTAACACTAAAGGATGTTGAGACACACCTTATTTCAGATGGTTGATGTAGATCCCCGTTGGGCTTTTTCCAATCCTACTTGTGTTAACAATTTTCTCTCTCAACAACATCAAACAAGACAAGCATGCTATATAATGGTGTTATACCTAATCTATCATATATAATCAATAATGTATAAGAAATTAAAAGCATCCATGGATTAAATATTCATTTAAATGCACATCATTGGGCTGGAAAATATTTTTCTATTAATATAAAATAGAGATTACATGAATGACAACCTCTGTCGGCACGTCTGCGAACTGGAGAAACTGAGTCCTCCACCTGGGCCTCCACCACCTCAATCCTCCATCTCTCAATAGTAATCTCACAAGAAAAGGAAATCTTGGGAATAACACCAAGTGCTCCAAGGCACAAAGGGATGCAAAATCAAGTATAAGCAAGCTACGGCAACAATGGAATATAGTTTTCTTACTCTTCAATTCCTCCCCTTCAATGTATCCAAAGGGTTCCTTATATAGTGCTTCAGTAGGGTAATGGAAGGTCAAGTCTGAGCGATCTTGAGGCATATGGAAGGGCAGGAGACAAGTAACTCAGATCCACATCAAGGAAAAATCCAAAAATATTTGGCCTTTTGCACACATCCCGATGTACGCGGATTTAAGGGTTATATCCACGTGTATACATGAGAAATGGTTTAAAAGTTGCATACAACAAATAATGAGTGTTTTTAGGGATGATCTTGGAAACATCAAAGGTACAAAAATGGTCCATGGGGTCCAAAGAGTCTATAGAGGGGCAAGGAAGGCCATAAATGTGTGATCTACCATGTGTGCTAAAATCAGCTGTAATAGATGCCCCCTAATGTGTGAGGTTATAGGGGTGATACGATGACCAAAATACATTATAAGTCCATCCTAGAAGTGGAGTGATGAAGAAACAGGTGGAAGAACTAGCCATCCAACAGTATAGTACAAATATCTCTGCATATGACTGCAAATACATACAGCAGTCTCGGATACATAAGAGTACAATGGCCATGAATAGGCATGATATAAAATATGACATGTGTGGTCATCACCACGTACAATATAGATAGATCAGAATATACATGATTAAGATATACAAAGGACCAAGATCTCCATGAAAGCTGAAGATATATGAGATACACTGGAATCAAGTCATGAGAGACGAAATCTCATGAACATTGGCATGATCAAGGAGGTAGCATATAAAAAATGCCAGCAATCTGGAAAGTATTCTACACATCCCACTACAAGTACATGTCCTACTATGTGAATAGAGGTGTTGAGGTCGAACATAGTAGTCCATCATCTGATTACCGATCATTGATGTATACCGTTAATAGGTGCGAGATCACCCACCGATAATGAAAATGGGAATCAAGGTACTAGAGTGAAATCTAACAAGTGTGAATAAATGTGTTGAGGTCGAACAATTGAAATAATCCATCGATCTAGGGACATTGATGTATTCCCAAAAATGTCAATGGCAAGATAACCTACCACTGATGACTGTAAGTCTCAAGGCACTCAAATGACTCTAGACTCCTATCCCAGAATAAATGATCTGAAGTTGATGGGATTGAATTCGTTGGAAGGAGGGCATTAAGAAATACCCCATCATCCAACACCAGGTACTCAATAAATATATATAATGTGGAAGGAATCGATCATAATGTGCTCAAACCAGTACCAGTACCGGGAATGGCCAACATGCAAAGTCAAGAAAACTGAGGAATGACTGGCTCAGGCTTCAAATTCCTTCGAACAAGAGAATAAAGGTGAATGGTGACTGAATGTAGGAAGCATAGACTCAATATAAAAAAATGGGACATCTCTGCGACATAGGAGGCATTGACAGAGGCTCCATAGTGACTGGAAGCTTAACCAGTCGATAGAGATAAACTCAGAGAAACGAGTACAGCTACTAAAGTCAAACTATTAACCCAACCAGTGGATGTGATATACAGTGATCTGTTCGAAGGCAACATGACTTGACTGAAGTCAAAGATAACATCTTTTCTTGTTCAATTTTTTGGTTTTTTTATTTTTTTGGACTTTTTCAGATATTTTGAAAAGCTTGAAAAAGAATAAAGGTGCTTTATAGTTACAAATCTAGGAGGATATGAGTTTCAAGGGGAAAAAAAACTAGTTCCAAGCAGTGGAACACACCTATGCTCAATGCAAGGAAACATGTGTAGGATAACAACACTCGGGGGAAAGTTCCCTCCCGGTAAAAAATGGGGAATCAAGCTACAAAAGATATATAAAATGGCTCTACTTGGCTGGACATGAGACAAGATAGGGCTATATGGATGATAATCAAAGTCAGAAAAGCCGGCATAAGGCTTAATTAGGCAAGCAAAAATCATGATAATGCAATTACAACTTGACATAAGGGAGTCCTGGGGAAAAGGCCAACAAAAAGATCAAGAGGAGTATGAAGTTCTTGTGTAAAGTCATGTAGATACTATACAAAGGACTCCCACACCCTAAAGGAAAAAATGTTGGCATGGCACCAAATGCAAAACATGAGCTAACTAGGGTACCCATGTATGGTCAAGCTCTACCATTCACATCATGTCACTTCTAAAAGCAACAAGAAGGTTTAGTGACAAGATAGAATGGGTTTGTACCTAAGGTTATAATGAAACGATCATAAAGTCATGCAAAGTGCAAACAAATGTGAAACCTAACCTATATGCCAGTTTAGACATAATACCTGAAATAGGCACGAATGGGTCAAAACCACGGTCAAACAGCACTCAAAACGGACTTTTACATCATCAAATTAGTTCAAACGGTCCAAAATGATTAGAAATGGTAAAAAACTATAGAAAGTGGGTAAAAAATTTCAAAAAAAATCTATCAATAGTAAAATATTTAAAAACTCCATACCATTTGAAATATTTACCCAGCATAGTGCATTTGAGATTAGAACTTCTAACGTGAATTTTGGGAGCATCATCTAATGAAATCCGACCTCGTTTGATCTAGGTAACTTCTCATGTCCTCCCCTTTCGATTTCATGTAAGTTTGTTAATTTTTCATGGTCAAATCAATTTTTTAGCCCATCCATAGTTGTGTGTTTCATCCCATGCAGAAATTGGGGCTTTTTCTGCATATAGGGCTCGCCATACATGGAAAAAACACCCAAACCCACATACATACGTGGCTGTTTTGAGAGGTCAAAATAAGGTTTTCAAAGGCAAATGCTAATCAAAACTCTAGTTTTTTGTGCATCATGGTGTTAGAGTGGAGGGAAAGAGAACATGGTGATGTGGAGGAGGTCATGCAAGGTGATCTTATGGCCCAACAAGCCTTACGAGCATGTGGTTTGTATAATTTTGGTGTCTTGGCAACCTGAGGGCCAAACCGAGACTACTCCAGCTGCTAGTGGATTACTGGGAGCCAGACTCTGAGACTTTTCATATTGACGAGATGTCGTTCAACATTGAGGTTGAGGACATATACTTTATCACTGGTTTATCCCAACGAGGAGAGGTGGTAAATATTCGATATCGTGGGCCAGGAGGTGGATTGACTATTGATGAGTATATAGTTGTGTACTTTTTTTGGACACGAAAAAGGTTGGGAGTCAAATCTCGACAAACTCTATCCAGGTTCTGGGACTAAAGGCCATACTATTGGCATTAGGAAGGATAACCGGATTAGCTTCACTCCACCAGTCCTCTCGGCCACTGATTTTATATGTGGTGGAGTGTATGAGACCGATAGTGTATGACTATAGGCACGACGCTATTGAGCAAAATCAAACAACAATTCAATGACTGCAAAATGGGTAGGGTGTGGAACTTCAGTTTCGGTAGTATATTGAGCGAGTACCAGGGCTAAGCCCTAGAGTGGACATTCCTCCACACGGAGTTTGAGATCCAACCCAATGATGTTGGGAAAATGTGATGCGTAGACTGGGTGGAGTTAGGGTGGCTAACCCCTACCTAGCAGACTTCTTTCCATGGTGGCAGAGGCAGATAATCACCATTGATGACTACCCTTATGTAGGGATAGACTTTCATGGATATCCAGACATGCCCTACCACTAGGAGCAGCATATGGTGACATAGGTAACGAATCCCAAACCCACTTTTTAAGTTTTTTGAATTATTCAATTTCTTTGTTTTTTCATGTTTTTTGATATATTGACTCAGAAGACATATTTTTGGAGTGACGACACATAGTGAAAATCTATCGTGTGTATGTATATGTAGGACTATGAGGACTAGATGGTTTCCCTCGTCATCAATAGAGGGGAAGAGGAGATGATATCATGGGTGCGGAATCAGAGCGAATGCTCCAATGCATTCACACAAACTTCGTACGCTTGATGCACAGGGTACCCATGGCGCAAGTCGATGACTTTCCTAAGGATATGCAATGCCAAGTGGTTGGTGTACCAAGAGCATGGGTTTGATTATTCTAATGGCTAGCTAGAGCCTTAATGTGCTACCATGATAAGAACTCCCCTAATCCTCAGGCTTAGAGACATGAGAGTATTCCTTTTTGTACGAACATGTATTATGTTGTGGTTGCTCGGAAGCCCCAATTTTGTATTATGACACTTATGTATTATGACGTCACTTTTTGGATATTAATGAACAAATTTTATGATGATCGATTTTATTGATTTACATGTGTGCAAAAATGTATGTTTGTGAGATGTTCATGGTCTATTAAACAAATGCTAGTCTAACACATAGTTAACATATAAGTCAGCAACTTGATTAAAATTTCTTGGAACATGAATGTATGTTATATTTCCAAATTATCGTTCTAGCAATCTAACCCTTAATAATCTTCATAATAAGGTCGGATCTCTAATGCAATACAAGCTGTTAAGCTATGAAACCACTAACTACGAGTTAAGACATACCTCAAGAGAATGAATGCCATGTGAAATAGCATCACATAATAACTCAATGACGTCACTATATTCAGCAACATTGTTTGAATAAGGTTGTAAACATATGCCTCCTGAAGACAATACATGAACCGTAGGAGTATAAATCACCTAAGCAGTCGAGGCTGAATTTTGAGTGTGGCAGCTAGCACCATCAGTGAATCCTATATGCATGAAAGATTCCGTCGACATCTGCCATAAGAAGCAAAATCTAATCAATCAAATATGATCACCATAAGAAAACCTAACTATGCAATGCAAGATATATAATAATATACAAAAATAAGCCCTGGATGAAGATCATGCATAGTATTTTTTAAGATAGAGCCCATTTCTAGGCTCCGCCAAGGTTGTCCCTTCATAATCCACTATCTCATGGGCGCCCTTCTCTAACACACATTTGACCACGTAAGGACCATGCCACATGGGATTAAACTTCCCTACCCCCAAGGGTTCTTTAGCTTGATCCCACAAAAGGACCAAATCACCTTCACTAAACTTCTTTGGATGGATAGACTTGTCATATTGGACGTTGAAGCGATGCTTATTTACTTCTAGAGCCACTAAGGAATCTTGGTGTTGCTCATCAAGATGCTTTAAGTGGACCAAACATTCTTCCAATGTGAAAGTTTCTGGTAAAATCTCTATAGCTATCTTCAGAGAAGGGATTTCGCATTCAACCAGTAAGAAAGACTCCACCCCATGTACAAGCTAATATGGAGAGAAACTAGTGGCAGTCTTAACCACGATTCTATAGGCCCACAAAGAAGGATATAACATGATATGCCAATTCGTCTTGCTTTGTGTGATGGTTCATTGGAGAATGGAGTTAAGTGATTTATTCACTACTTCAACCTATCCATTCACCTAAGGGTAATAGGAAGAGGAGTACTCCTCCTTATACCCTAAATTTGAACCCAACTCTTCCATCATTTTATTCTGAAAGTTCCTACCATGGTCAGTGACAAGCTCTTTCGGAATGCCGAGCCGAGTAATAATTTGGTTGAAAATGAAATGCATGGCTGTCTAACCATTGGATTTAACTATGGGCATAGCCTCTACCCATTTCATGAAATAATCAAAAGCCACTATAATATGGTGATGCCCCCCAGCCGAAGCTATCTTGAAATCCATCAAGTCAAGCCACCACTTGGTGAAGGGACTGGTAGTGACAATAGGATGTAACGGGGCTAGATTCTAGTGCATATTGCATGAAAACACTTGGTAAGGGTGACACTTCTTGACTGCATTCACACAATCTTTAAAGATCGACGACCAAAAATATCCTGCTCTCAAAAATTTTTGGGCTGTAGAAAGCCCGGATAAATGACCACCACATGTCCCTCCATGGAAATCATTCAGCACAACCTCATCCTCTTCATGGGTTAAACAACAACACAAAATGGAATCTACCCCATAGTGGTACAAAGTGTTATCCACTATAAGGTAGTTCTTAGCTACATGACATAATCATCATCGCTCATCTCATGAAAGGTGAGTAGGGACCTTCAATGTTTGCAAATATACAATGATATCCCCGTACCATGGGTCCAAAGTTGAGATAAGGAAAATATGCTCATCAACAAATGTATCCTCATAAGCCTCTTCCTCCTCCAAACTTGGAAAATCATATATGAGCTTCGCAAAGATCAACAATTTCTTCAATTCCGCCAAAACGAATTCAAGATCGAACTCTTGCAAAATAAGAATCCATTTATTGTATTTTCCCCCAATCATCCTTCTAGTGAGGACGAATTGAAATGGATTGATTAGAGCTAAAACCAAAGTTTGTCAAAGGAGAATGTAATGTCTCAATATCTGAACCGCATGAACGGTGGCCAAGGCAAGCTTCTCTGTTGGAGACATTTACCATCATACACACTCTTTTTGGTCAAATTGGCCTAGTTAAACCACTATCCTAAGTATTATTGACATTATTTGACATCAGTGGAGCATTAAATGTCATCATCCAGTCACACCCACACCTACCTTAAGTGAAGGAGGCTAACTTAGCCTTCTCCTACATTCAGGGAGGCTAACTAGAGCACTCCGGGGGTGATCTAAGTGACATTAATGCACCTAATTTCTAACTTGTGGTTACAATTAGTTAAATAGGTCATTGAAGGCACCTCTTTTCATTTAATTTATTATTTAATGATTAATTAATGAACTGGAGTCAACAGGGGTACCTCCACCAACTTCTAATGTTCAGTTCAACTTCAGTTAACCTCATCGGGGTTCATTGGAGTCATTGAAGCGCTAGCACTTGATGGTTGGCTTGCTATGACATGTGTCTGATCTATTTCAGTTGAGACTCAGTAATTTATTACACTCCAGCTTCAGTTAGGGCTCAGTTGAGTCAGTTATGGTTATATTAGTGGTTAAATGAGTGTGGACTATGGCTTATAGTCAATTAAGCTAGAATCACTCATTCAATTCGAATAACCTCCTTGAGGATTCGAATTACTCATTCATTCATGCTTGTAGCATGACTTTGTATTTGTAATTATCAATTCTTCATTGAATATACAAAGCATCTACTGATTCCATAGTTTGATTACACCATTTCATCTGTTATTTGTTCATTAATCTTTGATGAGACTGTGGTTGAGTTCCTAGATCACTGTCAAGATTAATATGGTATTAGAGCTTATGACAGGATGAAGCTCTATCTCTGAAAAACAATCTTTTTGATAGATTTCTGCATGAAAATTGAGCAATAGCTCAAAAATCTAGCAATGCGCCAGAAGCCAAGGATTACCACTTAATATCCCAAGTAAAGAACTTGTTGATCAAGCTTGCTTGATTGACTATGCTGGGTGTGATGAAAAGCTAGAATGTGCAGGATGTATGACCTTAAACTGCCCTTTCTATTTTGATTTTTAGGTTTCTACAGGTGAAGAATTCACTCCAGCAGATCCAAATGGCCTCCTCAGTAGATCTCTTGACTCAATACAATTTCCACTCATGGAAAGGTGATATATGGATTCAGTTGTGCTCCAGAGGAGATTTTAGAGTCACCATGGACAATGAAGATGAGCCTATTTCTTCCATAGAAAAATCAAGATTCTTGAACAAGAAGGATGAAGCTTTTCATTTCTTGTGCCTCTCTATTTCCTGAGATCTTCTTTTCCATATTTTAGGATTGAAAACTCCAAAAGAAATATGGGAAAAATTGGAAACTCTATATGGAAAGCATGATGACTTGAGATTTTACCAGCTCGAAAATGAATTAATGTCTCTCTAGCACTCCAATTTCGAGACTCTGAATGACGTTTAAGCATATTGTTTTACTCTTGAAGCAATGCAAAGTGGAGAAGGAGGATGATCAGCTCATCCTCACCATACTCTCCAAACTTGGGGCTGATTATTCAGTTTTTGTTTCTACATTCTATGCCGGGAAGCTCACAACCCTGGATGGAAGATGCCTACACTCAATGCCTTCATTGAGTCCCTAACAAGTGAACATGACAAGCTTATCCAGATGGGTATCATTAGATCTTCCCATGACCAAGCCCTCCATGTATCAAGGCCCAAATATCTAAAGGGTAAAGGAAAGTAGCAGAAGAATCAAAAAACTAAATTTGATGCTCCTAAGCCTATATTTGAAAACCAGCAAATTGATGAGTCTTCCGGCTCAGGGAAGAACAAAGGAAAAGGGCACCATGGTAAAGAAAAAGTCAAGTGTTCTTATTATGGGAAGGGATTCCACCCTGAACATGCCTACATGAAGAAGAAGCTTGATGAAGCAACCTCTCTCCTTGAGAGAAATCACATCAATATTCCAGAGAGCTTTCATAGTAGAGATCAGCAAGATTGGGAACCACAACATGAAAAAGGTCATTCCCTCATGGCAAGCACTTCAAAGTCCAAAGCACTCTTGATTATTTAGGAGCTTCAAACCACATGATGGCTAAAAGAGACTCCTTTTCATCCTTGGAGACTATAAAATCCATCCCCATCCACATGGGAGATTACTCCACCATCATTTAAGCAGGACAAGGTATTGTTGATATTGAAAATGGTTTTTTTTCAAATTTTTTGTATGTACCATCTCTGGCATCAAATATTCTTAGTGTCTATCAGATGACACATACAGGAGTGCCTAAGAGATTTTATTGCAGCACAAATGATGTTGAGATAATAGAAATTGCATCTGGGAAACTCATTGCTAAAGGCCTTGCAAACCATCATGCAAAATCCTATGAGTTCTCTCACTTTGTTGCGGATGCAAAGCCCACCACTTTGCTAACTCATTGAAATCAGGTTAGTAAGCTGTGGCATGAGAGGTTTGGCCATATTAATTTCAAATATTTGCAGCAATTACAGAAAAAATCCATGGTTGAAGGCCTCCTAGTCATCAAGGGAACAACAAGAATTTGCAAGGGCTGTGGGATTGGAAAACACCTTGAGCACAAGTTCGATTATTGGGGCTGATACATTCTGATATCAGCATTCCAATTCCTATCACATCCATGAATGGATCAAGGTATCTTCTTACTTTTATTGATGATTTTTCAAGGTACACATGGGTTTTCTTTCTTAAAAAGAAATTAGAAGTATGTGAAAAAAAATTTGAATTGAAGGCCTTGATCGAAAATGCCTCTGGGATTAAGATCAAGATATTGAGATATGATAATGGAGGGGAGTATGTTAGTAATTATTTTCTATAAATATTCTTCCAAATTGGTATTCAGGTCCAACATTCAATTCCCTACACTCCCCAGCAGAACGAAGTAGCGGAAAGGAAGAATCAATCTCTCAAGGAGATGACCACCTGTATGTTGGAATGTAAGAAGCTTGCTGCAAATTTGTGGGCTGAAGCCATGCATGCTGAAGCATAAATTAAAAATAGGTGCCACATTCATCCATGAAAGGGAATATCCATTTTTAATCATACTTCAGACACAAGCTGGATGTGTCAAACCTACGGGTGTTTGGGTCCGTTGCATTGGCCCGGATTCCGCTTGATAAAAGAAGGGCTTTGCAACCGCAAAGCATATAATGTATGTTTATTGGGTATCCTAATGAATATAAATTTTTCAAGCTTTTGGATATCAATACCAAACAGATCATCATCGAGAGAAGTGTCAAGTTTGATGAGCCTCTTCAGGAGGTGGAACTAGTGAAGGACAAAACTGCTTAATTTCCTTCCTATTCTACTAGAATATTTGGATGATGAAATTGGGGGTGATGACCCTGATTTGGATCCTCTGATTTCTGATATCAGTGTTCAGCAATAATCATATCTTGAATCAGAACTTCAAGTGAAAAATCATCTTCCTACATGGGCCCGACAGACACTCTCCTCCGGAGGAGATAACATTGGAAATCCAGATGATACAACGAGAACCCGGTCTGATTTCCAAAGAGTAGGTATTGAGCTCTCTTGTCCTAATAATTTGCTATCCAAAAATTGCTATTTGATGATTATTTTAGATCCAAAATCCTACTACCATTCTCGGAAGGATCCGAGATGGCAAGTTTCCATGGATGAAAAGATGAATTCTCTTCAGAAAAACACTACTTGGGAGCTAGTTTCTCTTCCTCTGGGAAGAAAATTGGTTCAATGCAAGTGGGTGTTTCAGACCAAGGTTGCTGCTGATGGAAGCACCTGCAAATATAAGGTAAGGCTGGTAGCAAAATTTTTCTCTCAGGTCCAAGGTGTGGACTACCATGAGACCTTTGCACTGGTTGCAAAAATGGACTCCATCTACCTTGTTTTGGGAATTTCAGCATCCAAGCACTGGGAAGTGCATCACATTGACGTTACGTCAGCCTTTCTTCATGGATATATTCATGAGGAAATATACATGAATCATCCTGAGGGATACATCACTGATCCATATGTGGTTTTTAAGCTAAAGAAGTCACTATACGGGTTAAAACAGACCCCAAGAGAGTGGTATTCCAAGATGGATGCCTTCCTTCTCTCACAAAACTTTCAGAGGTGTAGATCAGATTCAAATGTGTATTTAAAGTAGTATGATGGTCATATAATTATCATTTTTTTATATGTTGATGACTTACTGATCACAGGTAGCACAGTTGCCTCCATTTCAGCCATCAAAATGGCTCTCCAAAATGCCTTTGAAATGAGTGATTTGGGGCTCCTAAAACAATTTTTTGGGCTCGAAATTGAGCAAAATTATGATGGGATTATGGTCACTAAATAAAAATAAATTTCATACCTGTTATTAAAGTTTAATATAGCTGAATGTAGGCCTGCACCATTCCCTTTCCTTTCAGGGATCATCCTTGAAAAAGGAAAAAGCACACCTCCCATGGACTGCACTATCTATCGACAGCTGATTGGTAGCTTGTTATACTTGACACATTCTCGGCCTGATATTTTTTATGACATGAATGTTGTATCAAGATACATGTAGCAGCCTCATGATATCCATTGGAAGGAAACCAAGAGGATCCTCCAGTATATTCAGGGAACCAGAACCTACAACATTCACTATGCTGCAAACTTCAAGCTAGAGCTGGTTTGATACATAGATTCTGATTGGGTGGGTGATTCTATTGATTGAAAGTCTACTTTTAGATATGTATTCATTTTTGGTGGTGGCCCCATTTCCTGTTCAAGCAAAAAGCAGGCTTCCATAGCACTATCTTCAGCAGAGGCCGAGTATCGAGGAGCGGTGAATGCTTGCATCCAAGCAGTTTGGTTGCAAGGCATTCTTTCAAAGTTTGATCTTGGTAGTACTTTGTCTGCTGTCCTCTTTTGTGACAATACAACTTATATTAATATATCCATGGATCCAGTTACCATGTAGAGGACCAAGTATGTAGAGATCCACATGCACTACATTAGGGAGCTAGTGCATGACAGGACCATCATTCTGCAATACTACCCAACTAATGAGTAGATTGAAAACATATTCACGAAGAGATTTTTAGAAAAGAAGTTCGCTTACCTTCGTTCACTATTGGGGGTGAGTTCATCAGGGTGATTCAGACTAATTTCAGTGTTCAGCTGGGGGGGGGGGGGTTTCCCACTGGATTTTCCCTCTTTTCCTCACTTAGTTTTTTTTTAGCATTGTTTCACTTTCAGCATTGTACAAGGTGACCTATGGCCTTAGTTGCTAGGGCCCTATCCTTTTTATGCATTTGCGTTTTCTAACTCCTCCTAAGTATAGCTTAAGGGGAGGTGTTGGAGACATTTACCACCATACACACTCTTTTTGGTCAAATTGGCCTAGTTAAAACACTATCCTAAGTATTATTGACATTAATTAACATCAGTGGAGCAATAAATGTCATCATCCAGTCACACCCACACCTACCTTCAGTCAAGGAGGCTTGCTATGCCATGTGTCTGATCTCTTTTAGTTGAGACTCAGTCATTTATTATAATCCAGCTTCAGTCAGGGCTCAGTTGAGTCAATTAGGGTTTTGATCAGTGGTTAACTGAGTGTGGACTATGGTTTACAGTCAGTTAAGCTAGACTCACTCATTCAATTCAAATGACCTCCTTGAGGATTGAAATTGCTCATTCATTCATTTTTGCAGCATGACATTGTATTTGTAATTATCAATTCTTCATTGAATATACAAAGTGGCTACTCATTCCGTAGTCCGATTACACCATTTCATGTGTTATTTGTTCATTAATTTTTTATGAGACTGTGCTTGAGTTCCTAGATCACTGCCAAGATTAATATTATCCACATGGGAATAATGAATTTCCACATCAATAAGGTTTCATCTCAAATAATATATGACATGCTCTTAGAGCTCCTCATCCTCCTGAACCAAAACCATACCAACCGTCTCCATAGACATGGCCACATAAATCAAGAAATCACGGATATAGTCAGGTGGACTAAGCATAGGGGCCAATGCTAAAGCTTGCTTAAGAGCATCAAAGGACTCCTGGGCTCACTCATCCTAGTAAAAAGGAGTGTCCTTCTTTAAAAGATGCATAAATCCTTTAGTCAAGTTGGAAAAATTAACTACAAATCTCCGTAATAAATTTTCCATGCCTTGTAAACACTGAAGGTGTCTAATATTGCGCAGGGGATACAATTGAAGTATTGCCTCAACCTTTAAGGGATCAACTCTTATACCCTCCTTAGATACGATGAACCCTAGCAAGTGACCAACAAACACACAAAAGATGCACTTATGAGGATTTAAACGCACTTGGCAATGGCGACATCTTTCGAACACTAACCTCAAATGGTATGGATGACGCACTCTCAAATGAGAATGAGAAGCAAAGTCATCAAAATACACTTCGATAATCATTTTGAGATCATGAAAAAATAAGCTCATAGCCCACTGAAATGTAGCTCCAGCTTTTTAAGGCCGAAAGGCATCTTTCGATATGCAAAAGTACCCCAAGGAAAAATAAATGTGGTCTTATGTTGATCCTTGGGTTTGATCTGAATCTGATTATATTTAGAAAAATGGTCCATAAAGGAGAATACCTCACTTCCTGCACACTCATCCAAAATTTGATCAATAAATGGTGTAGGAAAATTATCCTTAGGACAAGCACGATTTAAATCATGAAAATAAGTGCATATACAGATTGCTCCTTGCTTCTTCTCAACCAGAATGGGATTTGAAACCCACTTTGTCAAGGGAACGGGATAGATAAAATTATATTTTAATAGTTTCTCTATCTTAGCCTTAATGGCGTGTGCTTTTCTACGATTCACTGCATGCAAACGTTGTCAAACCGGCTTCACATTCGGATAGGTTTTAATCTCATGTTCTAAAATACGAGGGTCAATACCTGAAATTTACTCATATGGCCAAGCAAAGATGTCATGAAACTCTTTAAATAGATCGGTATACTCCTTAATCTCATCAGGGGAACAACCCGCCCCAATGTAGATGTTCTCAACTTTGTCAAGATCGCGAGAAATATTGATAGGAATATTAGGTGATAAATTCTCCATGTTCCCATCAGCCATCTGACCAGGAGAGATCAATGGAACCATGAGACTACTAATCTTCTCTCTAAGAATCTACCTAAATTCATCACCCTCCATATGGTCGAGTTCAGGAAGAAAATATGATCGATGATGTAACTCTTCCCAAGGTGGCTCAACCCTAGACATGGCCTCAATAATGGTTTCATCCGATGGAAAAAAATAGTCGAGGAAATCATGTGTGTGAGAGGGCTCAACTGCCCATGAAGGAAGCACATACGGGTCCTCCTCCTCCATCCGCAAAGAGGAAGGACCAGGCTCTGCAAATTGATCAAGATTCACTTGATATGCTACCATCATTGCAGGCAACGACACATCCATTTCGATAGGTCCAATCGAAGGACTCAGTGAAGGAAGAATCCAAGGATCTTCCATATGGGTAGTGTGAAAAGACACCAAATTCAACAAGGATGAAGCCCTACCAAAACTAGATCTAATAATAAGAATGGGCACAGGATAGCTAAAGGTTCCCATAAGAGATGGATACATACTGACACCCACACTCCCAGTTGCCGGCTGAGAATGATCGACAATTGAGATAGAACTTCCCGCTGATGTATTAACATTCAGATTATGGAATGACATCTGATCAATCATAATGATATTCCCATTAAATTTAAAGCATATAACTCAAATGAGAGAAGAGGCTACGGCTTGCATACTATACATCCAATTTTGGCCCAGCAAAATATTGTAGTCAAGGGGCACATCAACCACCTCGACCTCGATCGTGATGGTCTTCCCTCCCAATCGGACCTTAAGAGAAGGAAGAATCATGTGTGGTCAAAATGATCTACCATCGAAAATTGTTAACATAGTATTGGATTGAGACAACTTGGGAGAACCCAAACCCTTCCAACATGACAAAGACATCATGGAAGCAGCAGCACCTTCATTAATGACAGTGCGTTTGATGGTCATATTAAGACACTCTATATGAATAAAAAGATACACGTAGTAAGGAAAGTGAGGCTATATTCCCATGGTTTCAAATTTGATAACGGAATAAGAGTTATCATCATTAACCCCAAGACCAGAGAGCAAGGATCTCCTCTACAGAGGACAAGTCTGAAGTACTTCAAGCGTGGACATCGCACAAGGAGTTTGGACCAAATCCTCGACAACAGAATAATTCTGGGTGGATCAGGCATTAGGATTATGCCTTGAACTCTTTAGGACTCCCTTAGGAATGCGAGGTATAACTTTAGGTTTATCCATATATTTTTCGATACACAAAGGGCTCTTGGGTGGAGCGGGTTCCTTTCCAAGATCCGGTTGCAAAGAACCATAATCCTTTGCACGAGTCACAACCTTAGTAGTGCGCACCATGTTGATGCAACCATGACTAGTATTGGCCTCTAGCGGATTTATATCTCCACCCAATCCACAATGAGGATCAATGGTCCTTGAGTTCATAGTTTGATTGTTAGGTAAAGGATTAGTTAACACGACTAGGCCCTATGCTATAAACCTCGTAGCATCTTCCATATGAGGACACAAGTGAGTGAGGTGGTCCTCCTTACATAACTTGCAAGTAAACTTTACCTTATGTTTATTCTACTTGTCCCCCCATGCATTACGAGCGTTCTTGTCATTATAATTAGCATTTTTGTTCTTAGTCCCACCCTTACGATTATTTTTCCCTTTTTTCTTATTCCTTCTAGGCTGTTGGTTTCCCTTCTGGTCCGACGATTGCACAGAAAGTACACTCGCTGATTGGGTAGGTTGAGATGAAGCCATGGCTTGTTCCGATGTGGATTGATTAATTGACAATTGGCTCACTTGTCTCACAACCGAATCCACAGGTTTGGTACTTGTAGAGCCCACAATTCCATCGGCATGTGGCACAGGATTAACCTTGGTATTGAAACTAGATCACGGAGCATTAGGTATAATCTCATACAAAAGTCCGAATTGAGTGTATATCAAATCCAACTCTTATGCCCTAAAGATTGCTTGTTCCTCATTTTGGACTCCGGATGTAGAAACATCCTTCGTAATGTAAGGTAACAATGACTTGAGGAACCACTCAAGGAGAAATTTTGGTGATATAAAGGATTTAATCAACCGCTATTGTCTATGCCACTCTTGAATATGATCCAAGATATGTGTGGCTTTGTCTTGTCAAAATGTAAACAAGATTTCGATACCAACGTCGTAACATACGGGTAGTTGAAAGTGACTGAGGAAAGTCATGGAAAAGTCATCAAATAAAGTGTATGCCTCCCTTTAGTAACTCTATATACCATTTCACTGCAGGCCCGGTGAGGATGTGTTGAAATAGCCTCAAACGGATTGAATCATCATGTAAGGAATTGGAAGAGCACCAAAGGTGAAAAGTAGTGACAAGCTCACTAGGATCTTCTCCAACTTTACCCTCAAACTTGGGAATGTCCGAAGGAAGCTTGTTAGGGAGGGTTGGCCAGGCCAGGTCATGAGATACCAGATCGCTCATAAGTCTCGATAAGTCAGGTAAGTTCAATGTTTTGAGGAAAGGGAGCCTAGGTTGAGCCAGTCTATGCCACGCTTTTTGGTAATTCTGGTTCATGTAAGTTTGGTTGCTATAAATACCATGGCCTTGGCCATAATAACTTCCTCCTATATAGGGCCACATGGAAGCATTGTGATGTGGGGTACCTTGATTATGTGGTGCTACAAATCCATAATTGGAAGAGTAAGCAGTTTGTTGATACCCGTACCTATAGGGTTGATAGTTTTGTCCATACTACGGTCCATAAGACTGTCCATGAAAAGATCCATAAGTTGTTCCATGGGATGTCCCATCAGAAGGTCCATAGTTAGGGATATAGGGAGCTCCATGAAATGGAACATTGGACGATCAAGAAACAGGGATATGACCTCCTGACACAATAGGAGGTGCTTTACTCTGAGATACTATCGTGCGAGTAGTCGCAGTATGAACCTGACTAGTAGAAATATTCCATCCCAAAGGACCACGTGAATTAGGGGGAGGAAGGATCGTTAAAAACACATTCGAAGGAGTAGGGTTTGAGGATGAAGGGACATGTGAAGGAATGTAAGTGGTGTTCCCAATGTTCACTCATCTTGGTTCTAGTATCCGCATAGAATTACTAACACTAGGTCTAGGACAGACATGTGAGGATTCTTCCACCATGCAGATGGAAGGTGTAATGTGACCAGTGCTCCCAAATCTCTCCACATGGAAAGGAATAGCAGTACCCCTAGGCATAGTGCTAGGATCAATTTCTGACTTGACATGATGTGCTGGATCGGGTGCTATGATATCAAGCATGCCATAACGAACATGACTAGTGCTTATGGGTTCATAATGATTCTCATTGCCTGGAAACCAATACCGACGACCTGTGAATGAGGGATCATAACCAAATTGTGAAGGTATTTTCAGTGAAGGATCATATATGGGAATAGGATGTTCCTCCCCAACCTAGTGAGGTGGAGAGGACATCTCTGGAATCTCATCCTCATGATCCCCCATAGTGTGTGAATCAAAGTGAGAAGTAGTATACCCGGACTATCTGTTTCTCTCTCCCAAAGGAGGAGGAGACGTGGAAGGCAAAAGTCCTTCTAAACGATGAGAACGGAAAGGCACCATGCCCTAATCCACAACGACTTAAAAGATAAAAAGACTCGATCTAATTATGCAAACCCTAGGAAAACTAGCATGCACAGAACATACACCTATAAAATGTAAAACCAAATCGCAAGAAAACATTGGTAGGATATGTGAGTTCCAGAATGAAGCAGGTATGTCTCACCTAGGAGAGGCTTGAGCCTCCCATACACAACAAGTGGAGGTTTGTAACCAATTATAGTGTCCCTCAACTTCAACGCATATAGCGACTATGCTGTCTGACCCCTGCCTACCTAGGACACCTATAGAATAACCTCTACAAAGTACCCCCTCAATAACCTAGGTAAGGAAACTAAGTTCACCTCGATATAATCAATGCTCAGGAGAATAGTCACAGGCAGGATTGACCATATGGGCAGGGTAGCAAAGCCCGAAACTCTTGAAAGAGCCCCTATATACGAATCCAATCCTAGAAATATCTCAGGTGCTACTCAATTATGACTAGGGGTCATCCCAATCAATAACCGCTCACACTGCCTCCTTCTTAACTCCCTTGTAAGAGGAGGATCCTGAGAACACTAATTATATAAAGGAATTTCACACTCTCACCTGGACAGACAACTAATTGTTTTTGTTTAGTGGTCTTGGATAATTTACTCACAATGAACTATTCCAAGACCCTAGAACCTAGTCTTGTTGGTGCACCCTATAAAAGAAAAGAGTGTAATTCATTTTATTATGCGTTGATTTTAATTGGCTTATTACTCAAATGGAAAATGGTCGTGCAACTAATGACGTTATGACACAACAAGAAGTAAAATGCACACCTAACAATCAATGCAAATGCACTGTGTCAAATGAAGAACAATATGGTATGTTTCTACGTGAAGTGCAAAATTTTTCCTTCAAATGAATATGCAATCATTCCTATATGAAAATCTGACTAATATTCTCCAAGCAAACCTAATGCAAGTACCATGCAAATGAAAAATGCAAACAATGCATAATGATGCAAAACACAAATGTTTTTGTATTTTTTGAATTAAATGAGATAAAAAGAAAAAGTATGACTCTACAACCCTCATACTCTGCAAGCATTACTAGACATCACCCAAGCAAAGCACCAAGGTAAAAGATACCTAATTCACTAATCCCAGAACAAAAAATAGAAAATGAAATGACAAGAACATTTTCAAAAATTTAAACTAACAAGGTGTCTCTGGCCATAAATAGGGATGTATACAGACTCCAGAATCATCCAAGAAGACTAAAAAATCATCCAAACTCACCCAGCAACACTTAATCTTCCCCAAAATGCCAAAAATTAGGGTATACACGACTGTTCTTAGTAAATCTGCGTATATAGACAACTATTCAGGATAAACCCGCGTGTAGACGTGACTGTGAAAGAAAAACCCCCGTATATGAAGAAAAAGAGATAAAAAGAAGGCAAACAGACAAGCTAAGACAAAATTTAATCCTGTAAGACACCACTGGGAAAACATGCCCCGAGAACCAACTCAGAAATAGAGAAATTAGAGCAATTCAAGAACATTGAATGTCAACAAAACCCCCAAAGGAAATGACTAGGAATCTCCCTAGTATGGTCGCCAAATTTATTATGGAGAAAACTTCCTATGGATTGGGGTGTACCAAAATAGATAGAGTAACCACAGAAATAAATCCCTTCCCAATATGAAAGAGAAATAAAACATCTAACACTAAGGGATCTCAAGAGACACCTTATTCTGGACGGTTGATGTAGATCCCCATTGAGCTTTTTCCAATCTCGCTTATGTTAACAATTTTCTCTCTCAACAACAACAAACAAGACAAGCATGCTATATAATGGTGTTATACCTACTCTAGCATATATAATCAGTAATGTATAAGCAATTAAAAGCATCCATGGATTCAATATTCATTTAAATGCACATCATTGGATAGGAAAAGATACTTCTATTAATATAAATCAGAGATTACATGAATGAAAACCTCTATCGGCATGTCTACGAATTGAAGAAACTGAGTTCTCCACCTGGGCCTCCACCAACTCAATCCTCCATATATCTATAGTAAGCTCAGAAGAAAATGCAAGCTTGCGAAGAACACCAAGTGCTCCAAGGGACAAAGGGATGCAGACTCAAGTATAAGCAAGCTATGACAACAATGGACTATAGTTTTCTTGTTCTTAAATTCCTCCCCTTCAATGTATCCAAAGGGTTCCTTATATAGTGCTTCACTGGGGTAATGGAAGGTCAAGTCCGACCGATCTTGAGGCATATGGAAGGCTAGGAGACAAGTGACTCAGATCCACATCAAGGAAAACTCCAAAAATATTTGGCCTTTTGCACACATCCCGATGTACGCGGGTTTAAGGGTTATATCCGCGTGTATATGTGAGAAATGGATGTTCAAAAGTTGTGTACAACAAATAATGAGTGTTTTTAGGGATGATCTTGGAAACATCAAAGGTACAAAAATGGTCCATGGGGTCCAAAGAGTATGCAGAGGGATAGGGAAGGCCATAAATGTGTAATCTACCATGTGGGGTAACAATTTACACTATGGAAGATGGTGAATATGAAGATACAAGTGGAGATGAATAAACATTGATTCGATTCATGAGAGTAGATACTGAAGCTTAGAATGGTGAGTCGGATGAGGAAGGTGAAGTAGATTTAAAAGTTGAACTCATTAGTGCTCTTGAAGAACTTGAAAAATGCAGGAGAAAGAACAAAAAGTCAAGCCATGTGGTGAGCAAGTTGGAAACTCAACTTATAGAGGCTAAAAGGATTGAAGACGACCTAAATTTGCAGCTCAAAAGAAGTATACAAGAATCTGAAAAAGCTTGAAGAAGACATCATGCAATTTAAGAAAAGGCTTGATGAAGAAGCTATGAAATCAAAATTTGAGGGTAGCTCAAAGACCTTAGATGATATCCTAAATATTCAAAGACCTTCAAATGATAAATATGGACTAGGATATAAGACAAACTATTATTCATTCACAAACCAAAGTGGAAATAAGAAAATCTATGATGCTGCACTAAAAATTCTAGTTAAGAAGGAAGAAAGGAAGAAATCTATTCCAAACTCTCATGAAAAAAATAAGATTAATGTGATTCCTAAGAAACCAATGACGAACAGATATCAGTAGATATTCCTTTTTCATTGTTACTCTTGTAATAACTTTGTTCATAAATCCATAAATTGTAGAGCCTATTGAAAGTTTCGTGAATACAAGAGGAATTCACCTAGTGACAAACAAGCAAAAGGAATCATAACCTTTTCACACTTCTTCAAAGATATGATTTAGAGTGTTACAAATGTAATAACCATGGACATATGTCAAGATATTGTAAACTAACGACTCATACAAGGAATATTGTTGCAATTCAAATTCAAGACACAAAACAAAAGAAGTATTGGAGGAAAAATGAAGAAAAGGAAGGATCTATGATTGCCATATGTGCAATAGAGAAACAAAATCTATGGCACTTGGACAGTGGATGTTCAAAACAGATGACAAGTGGTCCAAACAAGTTCATAAAACTAAAAGATAGTAAGGGTAAAGTCACATTTGGAGATAATATGTCTTCCAAGATAATTGGCAAAGGTACAGTTGTTGTCAATAGCAAGATCAAAGTAGAAAATGTATTATTGGTAGAAAACCTCAAGCCTAATATCTTCAGTGTAAGGAAAAAATGTGACCAAGGGAACATCTATATTTTTTACTCTAAGAAATGTGAAATCTGGAAAAATCCCTCAAGAATAATTGTTGGCACTTCTGTAAGAAATTCAAACAATGTATACATCCTAGAAAATTAAAATCAATGTCACTTGAGTATGGTGGATGAAATTTGGCTATGGCATAGAAGGATGGGACACTTAAAATTTGATGACATTGTAAAGGTAAGTAAGAAAGAAAACGTGAGAGACTTTCCTAAAATTGTGTAACCTCTAAACTCAGTTTGTAGAAATTGTCAACATGGGAAACAAACTGAAGCCAGTTTAAAAACAAAAGAACATATGACCTCACATCCTCTAGAAATAGTTCACACTGATATTTGTGGACCAAAAAGGACTAAAAGTATGCAAGGAGAATACTATTTTATGCTAGTCATTGATGACTACACAAGGATGATTAGGGTAACCTTTCTCAAAGAAAAATCAGAAGCTTTCAAAAAATTCAAAATCTTCAAAGCAATGGTTAAAAATGAGACAAATCATAAAATCAAATGTCTTAGATCATACAATGGGGGAGATTTTACCTCAAACGAGTTGAATGATTCATGTGACATAGATGGGATCAAAAGATAATTTTCAGCTACAAATACTCAACAAAATGGTGTTGTTGAAAGAAAGAATAGAACAGTCCAATAAGTTTCCTGAACAAAGCTTAATGAAGCAAAGGTGTAGAGACATTTTGGAGAGAAGCAATATACACAGATTTCTATATATTTAATAGAGGACAACTCAGAGTGAAAAAGGACAAGACTCCTTATAAACAATGGTATGGAATATGAGCCTCATTCAAGTATTTCAAAGTATTTGGAAGCAATTGTTACATTAAAAGAAATGAGGATGATATTGGAAACTTTTATTCTAGGACTGATGAAGGAATATTTTTAGGATATTCATCTACCCAGAAGGAGTATAGATGTTACAATAAAAGGTTACACAATATCATAAAAAGTGCAGATGTAAGAAAATATGACACAAAACCAAGAAGAATAAGAATTCATGATAGTGATATAAGTACGGATGATGAAGAAAAGGAAGACCTAAAAAAAGATGAAAGTATTCATGACAAAGAAGAAGAATTAGGGGAGGAATATACACAACATATTCAAGAAGATTCTCCAAGATATGATACAAAAAATCCATCTAGAAGAGTACAAAAGGATCATCATGAGACACAGATCATCGGTGACAAAGATACTAGATTTAGTACAAGGAGACAACTACTATTTAATGAAGAATCCCTACTCTTAGTAGTGGAACCTAAGAATTTTACAAAATCCAGCAAGAATAATGAATGGATCAAATCCATGACTCAAGAATTGGATCAGATTGAAAGGAAAAAAACCTCTGAACTTGTCCCAAGACCCAAAGACAAAACTATTATAGGGATAAATTCAATCAAGATGGTCAAGTGATAAGGAACAAGGAAATATTAGTATGTAAAAGGTATACTCAAGTGGAAGGGATTGATTTTGAAGAAAATTATGCCCCTATATCAAGACTTGAATCAATCAAAATGTTTTTAGCACTTTCATGGCATTCAATTTTTAATGTATATCAAATGGATGTCAAGCCTTCATTTCAGAATTGAAAACTGGAAGAAGAGGTTTATATTGAACAACCTGAAGGTTTTCTCTTATCAGAAAACAAAGACTATGTTTGTAAATTGAAAAAGGCACTCTATGTCCTCAAATACACTCTAAGGGCATGGTTTTCAAGGCTCGACAACTACTTCAAACAACAAGGATTTAAGAGATGGGCCACTTAAAGTAATCTATACTTAAACATTCAAGATGAAAATATGATCATTGTTGTTGTTTATGTAGATGACATCATATTTGGAAGCAATTGACAAATACTAAGTGTAAACTTTGCTTCTAAAATGAATATGGAATTCGAAATGTTTATGTTGGGTGAACTGACATTCTTTTTGGGATTACAATTTTACCAAATACACAAGGGAATATTTATCTCTCAAGATAAGTACATCTGAGAATGCTTAAAAGGTTTAAGATGGAAGACTAAAAAATAGTTAGTAATCCTATGATCACATGTTGTAAATTAAGTAAGGATGATGAGTCTCTGGAAGTGAACCATACCATGTATAGATCCATGATAGGCGGCCTTGTATATGTGACAGATACAAGCCCAGATGTGATGCAAGTTGTAGGTTTGGTTTCTAGGTTTCAGTCAAAACCCAAAGAGACACATGTAACATTAGTAAAAAGAATCTTCAAATATTTGAACGATAGTTCGGAGTATGGGTTAGAGTACCCAAAATTTCAAGACTTCAACTTGAAAGCATTTACTGATGTGGATTGGGTAGGAAGTGTTGATGATCTAAAAAGCACCAGTGGAGCAGCATTCTTCTTAGGAAATTTTTTGGTATCTTGGTCAAGAAAGAAAAAATCCTCTATTTCACTCTCAACAGTAGAAACCGAATACATTGTTGTTGTGTCACTTTGCACTCAAGTCATTTGGATGAAGGAGACACTAGAAGAATTACTTCTGAAGTATGAGCACCCAATAATGATAAATTTTGATAATACCAGTTTCATAAATATGTCAAAAAATCTTGTTATGCACTCCAAGAAAAAGCACATACGAATAAAGTATCACTTCCTAAGAGAAGAAGTATCCCAGCAGATTGTCAAACTAGAGTCTGTTGACACAAAAGAACAAAATGTTGATATCTTCACCAAGACACTACCCAATGAAGCCTTTGAGTATCTTAGAAAGAAGTTGGGAGTAATCTCCTTACAATAGTTGTAGGAGAAGAAGCATAATCTCAGGGGGAGATATGTTGAGGGGGGGGTTTGTCAGAAGGAATCCTTTGTCATTTCTGTCAAAAGGGGAGAAAATGTTGGCCAAAAGAAAATGTTTCCATCAATGCCAAATGGGGAGATTGTTGAGAATATAGTTGTCATCGATGTCAAAGCAGTTCAAAAATGACAAAGAGATAACCAATAGACATAATAGAAAGATGAACTCAGTAAAAGACAAAGGATCTATTACGTGGATTAGGAATTCAACAATGACAAAGGAATAAGTAGTAAAACATGATGACAGGGTTGATGACAGAGGAAAGATCTACAAAGTGAGCAGTGGAAGATGATAGTCTGAAGCACCAAATAAATTTTAAATGTCCCAGATCATTCGAGAGAAAGAGATCAATGGTCTATAATAATATCTGCAAAACAAATATGTGTGGAAAATAACAGTCCTGAATGCTAGAGTGAAGTGAAAAATTGGACGGTTCAGATCACTCGGTAGAAATTGCGGAGGCCGATTTTGAGAAGATCAATGGTGGTGAATGATTTCTGCACAAATAAAAGTGAAGATTGACAATACGAATTTGATCGTAGATGAAATGGTTAGGAGTGAACCCGCAAGGAAATAGACAATTCAGAGAAATGCTGAAACAAAGTTATGGAAGAGAATTGCAGAGGTCTAAAATGGGAAAGTGTGGTTCCACATTCCGCAATTGGTAATATTGATAGTCACAAAAGATTATGCAAGAGATCAATGACGTCGAAGAAGAATTGAAGAAAAGGAAATTATGGAAGTATTTTCAAGAAATTAGGAAAACCTGAAATCCACAATCTGCAAGATTGACGACCAGGAAAGACTTCGCTAAAGATCGACGATGCAGAAGAAATATTGCGGAAAGGAAATTGCGGAAGTATTTTCAATAAATTTGGAAAAAGCAGCAATCCACATTAAGCAATCATCAATCTTCATCTGATCTAAGATCGACGATCAGGAAAGAGTCCGCATGAGATTGACAACGCGGAAGAAATCTTGTGAAAAACAAAGTGCAGAAGCATTTTTAAGGAATTTGGAAAACCTGTAATCTGCAATCCACATCTGGAATAAAGATCGATGATCAGGAGAGATTTAACATGAAATCAATAGTGTGGAGAGTATATTGCAAAAGGACCTTTTGAGAAAAAAAATTAGAACACAAATCTGCAATCCGTAATCTACATCTGATCCGCAAGATCAACGGTCAGGAAAGAGTCCGCAAGAGATTAACGATGGAGAAGAAAGATTGCGGAAAGGAAATTGCGGAAGTATTTTTAAGAAATTTGGGAAACCCACAATCCACAATCAACACTTGATCTAAAGATTGATGATCAAGAAAGAGTCTGCACAAAATCGATGACGCAGAAGAAGTCTTGTGGAAAGTAAATTGCGGAAGCATTTTTAAGAAATCTGGAAAACCCACAATCCATAATCCACACTTGATCTAAAGATAAACAATAAGAGAAGAGTCTGCATAAGGTCAATGGCACAAAAGCTATCTTGCAGAAAGAAAATTACGGAAGCGCTTTTAAGAAAATTGGAAAACCCGAAATCTGTATTTGATCTAAGATTGACGATTAGGAAATAGCCCGCATGATATCAATGGTGCAGAATAAATTTTGTGGTAAAAAAATTACAGAATCATTTTTAAGGAATTTGGAAAACCCACAATCTGCAATTTGCATCTGATATAAGATCGACGATCACGAGAGAGTCTGCATGAAATTAACTATGAGGAAAGTATCTTGAAGAAAGGTAGTTACGGAAAAGAAATAGCGGAAGGGCCTTTTTGAGAAAAAAGGTCAGAACGCAAATCTGCAATCCACATCTTATCTCATATCAACAGTCAGGGAAGAGTCCACTAGAAATAAACGGTGTGGAAAGGTTGTTGCGGAAAGAGAATTACATAAAGCTAAGGAAATTGTGGAAAGATGATTACGGAGGTAAATCTGTTTGTTAGATCGATGAACAGGAAAGAGTTTGCAATGGATCAACGACTTAGGATGCTTGTTGAAAGGATCTATTTTAAAAATATCATTGTGGAAAAAGGAAAATTCAGAAGAATTTCTGGTGAAGAATTATCATTGCAGAAAGGCAATCCTGGTAATATTTTGTTGTGGAAAGGTGTGACTGATAAACCTAAAATAGGGTTAAAGAATTGTTAGAATGAAGAAATGAGTTTTCATGAAGAGGAACTATCTAAGAATAAAACGGCACAATGGTAAAGAGACACATTCACAGAAAATAGTTTAGAGGGTATTTATAGACAAAGTGTTGAGTGAAAGAAAATGGCTATGCAGTCTAGATCATAGAAATGAAAGAGGCAGAGACCAACGACATATACAAGTAATGTGTGGTAGAGATTGAAGGGGAAAGAGATCTAGAAGATTGACAAAAAAACATGTTATGGTGGCTGAATGGTGCAAGGGTAGACCACAAGCCTACAAGGGGGTTGTATCCTCCTTCCAGTAGTTGTTGGTAAATAGGGTGTAACAACATCCTTTCAGTAGCAGCTAATAAAACCAGGGGATTGTAGCCTCCTTCCAGTAGTTCCTGGTAAATAGATTTTAGTACCATCCTTGTCTATAGGAGCACGTAGAAACTATATGTAAATACATTTTTCATTAATAGGAAGTATTGGTGGTTTACCCAATTGGGCTTCCACGATAAATTTGTGTTCCGTGTGTTCTTGTTGATCATGTATGTTAATGAATAAATTAAAAGTGGTTTAAATTATTAAAATTTATCAATACTAATTCACCACCCCTCTCAGCATTGTTTAGTATTACAACATTTGTATCAATCAAAATCCCTTGTGAAAAAGTTGTTTCTGCAAAAGAAATTGTTTCATCTCATAATCAATGAAAATGAAACAGTGACAGAGCATCTGAATGTTTATAATACTCTAGGAAATTAGATAACCTTTGTTGGTATTAAATGATTGAAGAAGATAAATGTATTACATTATTATGTTCTTCTCCAACTCTAGGGACAACCTAATTATTGCAATAGGTAGTGCTAGTCAAGTAACCTTAAAATTTGATGAAATAGTATCATCCCTATTGTCAAAAAAAATGAGGAGGAAAACCATGGATAATAATAACATGGATGCCTTGTCTGTAAGAGGTCATCCCATGAGAGAAATAAAAATAAGGGATCTATGAGTATATCTAAATATAAGGGTGTATCTATATCCCCAGGAAAAGGAATAAGGAAGTGTTGGAAATGTGGTAAAGTTGGGGACTATAAAAAGGATTACATATCTAAGAGCGTTGAGAAACCAAACAGATATAAGGAACTGTTTCCAGATAGTCAAATACCTCCTAAAAAGAAGGAGGGGATGTGTACCTAGATTCTACTGGTGATCATTTAGAACATGATACATGGATGATTGAATCATGTGTGTCATGTCATAAGGCCCCACATAGGGAGTGGTTTTATGAATATGAAAAGTACAATGGAGGATATGTTTACTTGCGAGATGATTCACCATCTAGTATCATTGGACGTGGTAGAGTCAAACTATAAATCAATGATGGAAGATTATAACTATACATGGAGTACTAAACATTCCAAATATAGCAAGAAAATTTATATCTATTAGAAATATGGATGTTGCAGGTGTAAAGACTGTATGTGTAGATGGTTGTTGAAAAATAGTTTGAGGTTCAATGGTATTTATAAGGGGAGTTTTGTATGGAACTCTTTACAAAATATTGGGAAGAACCATCATAGATGAATGTAACAATTCTATTGTTCCCAAGGAAGGAGGTAAATATGAGATAACCCTAACTGCATTAGGAGGAAAGGCAATGACATGTCATCAAATATTATTAGGGAATATTGGAGAAAGGGGCCTTCGAGCATTATAAGGTAAATGTATGGTTGAAGGTATGAGTGGTTTCACTCTAGATTTTGATTTATGTGAACATTGCATATATGGAAAACAAAATCAAGTAGGATTTGCATCTGGTGCTACAAGACCGAAGAGAATTATAGAATTAATACATAGTGATTTGTTTGGACTTATGCCTATTCCGTCAATAGAAAATATGTGTATTATGTTCCATTTATAAATGATTTCTCAAGGAGCACATGGATCTATTTTCTTTGAAAGAAATTTTAAGTATTTGCTAAGTTTAGAGAATTTAAGGCTCTTATAGAGAATCGGTCAGAAAAGAAGATAAAGGTGTCGAGGATAGATAATGGGGGAGATTTCTACGAGAATTCATTTGAGAACTTTTGGAAGAAATGAGGTATATAAAGGGAGAATACTAATCCATACACACCTTAACAGAATGGATCCGTTGAGAGGATGAATAGGACATTGATGGAAAAATGAAGGTAGCATGTTAAGCAATGTTGGGATAGGACAAGAATTCTGGGCAGAAGTAGTGGAGACACCATGTTACTTGGCAAATAGGTCTCCCACATTAGCATTGATTGATAAAACTCCACAAGAGGTATGGACTAATAATAAACCCTCTATTAAGCATATGAAAGTTTTCGGTTGTGATTCTTATGTACATGTTCCAAAGGAGAAAAGAAGCAAGTTGGATAACAAAGTTGAGAATTGTATATTTATTGGATGTAAAGATGGTATGAAAGGTTGTAATCTTTGGAATACTGTAACTAAGAAGGATATTATAGTTGATATGTTGTGTTTAGAGAGGTAAAAGAAGTTTGTATATAGGAAGTGAATCCAATGGAAAAGGAACCGACAAAAATAGAGTTTGAGTTAGAAGGTGAAGAATCTGACTCAACAAAAGAAGTTGAATCAGAAGGGGAAGAACCTCATACCCCAATTTTGAGGAGATCATCTCGAGAAAAAAAGAAACTAGAAAGGTATTTCCCTCCTGATTTTTGCTCTAATTCTTCTTTGTCTTTTACTAATGATGATCCTAGAAATATGAAGGAAGTTGTTGATTCACAGATAGCGATCTCTGGAAGAAGGCCATGGTTGAATAAATGGGTTCCTTGGACAAAAATGAAGCCTGAGATCTAGTCCAATTACCAGCTGGAATAAAAGTAGTTGGGATAAAATGGTTGTTTAAAAATAAGTTGAATGCATAAGGTAAAGTGGAGAAGTTCAAATCCTGCTAGATAGAAAATGGATTTTCTCAGGTAGAGCGAATTGTTTTTGATCAAATAATTTTTCCAGTTGCGAAATTAAATTCTATTAGATTTCCTTTTTATATTGCTACTGCTTTTGATATTGATGTAGATCAGAAGATGGATGTCAAGACAACATTCTTACATGAGTATTTGGAAGAAGAAATATAGATGAAACAACTAGATGGGTTCATAGTAAATGGAAAAAAAGAGTTGGTATGTAAACTAAAGAAGTTCCTTTATGGTCTAAAGATATCTCCAAGGATGTGGTAGAAAAGGTTTGATAGATACATATTTGTATTAGGGTTTGTGAGAAACAAAGCTGATCACTGTGTATACTCCAAATAGGTTGATGATGAATTCATTAACATAGTACTGTATGCTGATGACATGTGACTGATTGGAAACAACAAAGATGTTATAAAGGAGGTGAAGTCTCAACTGTCTTCCAAATATGATATGAAATATCCCAGTGATGCAAACCTCATTCTGCAAATAGAGATAAGAAGAGATCTTGCAAACAAGATGATTTGTTTAAATCAAAGCAAGTATGTTGAGACAATATTATAGAGATTTAACATGCGAGAAAGAAAGTCGGTCAAGGTTCCTATTCTTGTCAGTGTAAAGTTATCTGTAGAGCAATGTCCGAAGATACGAGAAAAAGAAGAAGATTTGTCACCATTTCCATATGCCAGTACAGTTGGTAGTTTGATGTATGCAATGGCATATACCAGAGGAGACATTGCTCATGCAGTGGTATTTTGAGAAGATATAGGTCAAAACTAGGAAAGGAGCATTGTACAACTATAAAACATGTCTTCAGATATTTGTGTGGAAACACAGATTATGCAATCTTCTACCAAGGATGACCTAGACCAAACAGATTAATAAATGTACATGGATTTGTTGATTCATCTTGGGATAGATATCTTGATTGTAGAAAATCTACAAGTGGGTATGTCTTTAACCTATTTGGAGGAGATATCAATTGGATGAGCAAGAGACAAGTTGGAGTTGCACTCTCAACTAAAAAAGTTGAATACATGAAAACCACTCATGCAATCAAAGAAGTTGTATGGTTGCAATGATTATATTCAGGTACTGGGTTTGTACAGAAAGATATAAGGCTTAATTGTGATAGCCAAAGCTTAATATTCTTGCCAAAGAATCCTTCTTATCATGATAAGACAAATCATATTGATGTACAATATCACTTTGTGAGGGATATGGTTGAAGACAAGAAGGTGTTACTAGAAAAGGTTGACACCTTGAAAATGTTGCAAACTCATTAACAAATTCTATCAGTAGAGAGAATTTCTGTTAGTGTAGAGAATCTATGGGTATTGATGCCTTGAACCTATGAAATTATGAGTACATGACTCATTTCTATGCATAGAAAATAACAAGTGGAAGAATGTTGGTTGTATGTTATATTCTTTGCATGTGCGTGTGAACAGGATGAGGGCCTGTCAACGTTGCATCTAATGATCCCTATAATTTTTGGGAATTTTCTAAACATATGTAATTTAATCTCGGTTAAGGGATTCAGCTCTATTTCTAACCCGGGTTAACACATTAGGTTATTGGAGGCTACATAGTACCTATATTGTATTGTGTGTTATTCATAATGAGAATGATAAAATTAGGAGGTGTGGCTCCAAGGTTTCCTGGTTTTCTCGGTTAAGGGTTTCTAGGGTAAATCTATATGTTTATGTGTTACTTCTGTGGTGTAATCTTGTTTTTCTTAAAATAATATGTATGTTTCAATTCTCTGTACAGGTCTAAAAGTTACAAATTCTACCAGGGGTCATAGGAATCATTATTCACCACGTCACATTTCCAATAGGTTAGATACAACTAAGGATTTGAGAAACAACCCAGAAATGTATCTTGTTTGGAGTCATAAAAGAAAACATGTGCAAGAAGTGATGCAAGGGGACTTGTGAATGATGAAGTTATGTACTTTCGATAGTGAGAACAAGAAGGGATAAGTTGTTGAAGCTTGATTATTAGGGATAGGAAAATATCTCTAATTTCATAATTATTATTCAAATATGGTGGAAATAATTGCAACTTATAAATGTTAGGGGAAGGCTTCCATGTGGTTGGAATAACTAGTTGAATTAAAGAATATCGGTGAAAACAAATTTCCATGCAAGCATTTCAAAAATTACTTGAACAACAAAAGTACATTTTTAAACATTACTTTAAGATAAATTTCATCTTTACATATTAAAGACTCTTTAGAAAAGGGTGCCAATGATATGGCAGATCATGTTGAATACCTAGAAAAGAGTAAATGCCTAATATTAGAGACCCTTCTAGGATTACAATAATTTGTATGTGTTTGAAGAAATACCTAGGTTACCACACAAAAATGATATTGACTTTCCTATTGATTTGATGCCTCGAGTTGTCCCAGTTTCTAAAGTGCCATATATAATGAGTACACTTGAGTTTAAATAGTTACACGTACATCTTGAAGAAAGATTGAAGAATGGGTACATAATCCCAAGTGTATTTCATGGGTTGACTAGTACTTTTTATGAAGAACAATAATGTTACTTTTAGGTTATGGATTGACAAGTAGTTGAACAAGGTCACTCTAAGGAACATATATCCTCTTCCTAGAATTAATTACTTGTTTAATCATATAAGATGAGGGAATACTTTATTTGAGGATCCTAGTCGACTCATCGAATAGGTACTCCCAACTAACCATAGTCACTTCGGTTCTATCTCTTGGATAGATAGATGGTTTAATGAGGAGTTATAACTTTATAAGTACCTTGAAATCATTTAAAAAAAAATCTTCTCTTTTTCACTAACGGAATTTATTTATTTTATTATATTATTCAATTTGTTAACCTTATTTTTCTTTTTTTATTTATAATTTTTTATTAACGACTAGTTTTTAATTTCTATATATACTCTATTTTCCTCATATTTTCTATTGTGCCATAGCTTCGAATGATCATGATGTAGTACATCAACGATAATAAATGTCCATTAAAAAAATGAATTGTATCTATTGGGCCCTCAAAAACCATTATTTAATTTGGGATAACTTGTAGAAAGAGGAGATGATGTGGTAGAAGAAGATATCTTTTATGTAAAGAAAATAATGAAAGCATACATTATTTGTCAACCATAATTCACCTTAGTTAACAAGGGTTCACTAAAGTTAACCATGGATAACTATAGTCCAACTTAGTCAACCATGGTTAACTAAAGCCAATCACAAAAACCTCTTATTTAGCCATTCTCTTTGATTATATGTGGTAATAAACCATAATCAAACATGGTCATATAATGAAGAATGACTAACCATAATCAACCAAAGTTAACTATAGTCGACCATGATTTACCATTGAAAGAAAAACACATTACCAAAAAAAATTCAAGAAACTACAAAGAAACCCAAAAAAGAAAGATTTCCATGAAGAAACCCTTGAAAAAAAATGAAATGATATAAAAGGTGGATAACACTTCACAACTTTCAACCATCCCGAAAGAGTTGACCATGAGCTTATCTCGATTGCTGATTCTCTCTATCCAACACACACCCTCTATCCAACAAGCAAAAAGGGCAATCGGAATAAGGATGGCTAGCGTTGGCCGGAACCTTTGAGCTCGCCCGATTGCGGCCGTTCGCTTCCGATACCCTGGCACCAGCTGAGAAGTCGCCAAGGTAACTGATTGAATTTCAATCTAGAATAAAATTCTATATAATCAATGGACACACTACAAACGTTTGGCTTCTCCCAGTAGAAATTGGAGCATGGCGTGGAGGTCGATTCGACATGTCATCCATCCTGAACACGACCTAACTTATGTTTATTACCCACTTGAATTCCAATGCGGTGGTTGCAATGAAAAGGGTGCCGGTTTGAGATACGGTTGCAGACGCTGTAACTTCAACCTCCACTTGTCATGTTACAGAGCTCAAATTGTGCTTCCTCCCGATCCCAACCGCGTCACTCATCCCCAACACCAACTTGACCTCAGACGGCTATTGGCAATTCCAACACGACGTTATTGCGAGGTTTGTGGAAAGAAAGTAGATGGACGTTTACGCTATGGCTGCCATGAGTGTCTCATATACTTCCATATATCTTGTGTATATCTACCTCAGAGTATACAACATCCTTTATATCCACAGCATCAGCTTCAGCTGCAGCTGCTGCCAATTACTTCTACTTCTCGACAAGTAACCCGATGTAATGCATGCAATAGAAAGATTGATCCTCCTGCCAACAAAATGTATCAATCCGTAGATGGTGACTTCATTAATTTACACGTTTCTTGCGCTAAATTACCTGTCGATTGGCTGGAACAGCTTAGATTGCAAGCAATGCCGTAAATTGCACTTCGGCCTCCCGCCTACAAAACAAACATTGCAGCTGGAATCGGAAGCTAAATGTGAAGCTTAGTTGAAATGAAGCAATTAGACTATTTTCTGTCTTTTTCGAGATAGGGCGACTTTTCAGATATCTAGGTGAAAATAAATGGCGTTTCACACTAATAAATTCAGCATTTGTCTATGCAACTTTGCATTGAAATTTGGAAGCCTTGATTTTAATTTATATTTTTAATAATTTTTTAAAAAATAACTTACAGATGGTTAAGTTTTTTGTCATTATTTTTTTTCAAATAAATTCTTTAAAAAATCAAATTGCTCACTTTCGGATTTCAAACTTGTGGTATCGCATTGTTGTTTTATTACCCGAGTATTGATCACATTTTCGGGGAAATTAATTTTGTTATTGATACTATTTGTACGGAGGCTTTTGTGTGGAGAATGAAGGTCTCCTTTTTATTTTTAAGGAATATGTGAAAGGTTTGTTACAACATAGAAGGTCTCTTTACTCTTTATCTTGATTTAGCTAACGATATATGCTACCTTGATGGTTGTTGCTTTCATGTATTTTGTTTTTTTCTATATATATATGTGGAGGTCTTGGTAATGTATTTACACATATTTATTGAAATTGAAAACATTTTATTACAAGAACTATCTTAAAATTGAGTTTTTTTCTTCGTTATTTTGAAATTCGTTATATGTTGTTTAATTTTAAATTAAATGAAATAATGTTTTTGTTGCATGCTTCTCATTTTGCTTAGTGTTTTTGGATGGTTGACTCTTTATGGGTGTCTTGTAACTACATGGGAATGTTGTTTGGTCATATTTTTGGACTTATTAATATGTGATATGTATTTTTTTATTTATATGGATAGAAAAAACATTGTTTCGATTAAAGAAAAAAGGTAAAACATAA
The DNA here is from genome assembly GCA_001517045.1 of Pseudotsuga menziesii. Lineage (NCBI taxonomy): Eukaryota > Viridiplantae > Streptophyta > Pinopsida > Pinales > Pinaceae > Pseudotsuga > Pseudotsuga menziesii. The sequence goes on along the minus strand of LPNX010009897.1, from coordinate 19,835 downwards.
TGTCTTAATATATTTAATTATTTATTTATTTACTTAGGTTTTTAATCAAATTAGGAAAGTACTTGCATTCGTGTTGTAATAAAAAATAAATTTGTCATTCTAGCAGTGACTCTAAATAAGACATCATTTGCGGTGAAGGATGCAAGTCCAAAGTTCAAAACAGAGATCCTGCCATATTTGTTGTCAAAAAAACAAAAATCATAAGATGATGCATTTGTGTATTCTGAAGCAAAAGAGAAGCCTACTGGTCCATAGATAGCTATTAAGCCTGATGTAGAAGATCTGACGAACTAAGTAGGACACATGAGAATCTGCAAAAACTAAATCGAGGGAGGAGGCGGTTGTGGGTCCATAAAAGGCCAAAGATAAAATTCATAGTTCTCAACCTCTTTTGTTTCCCATAATTTCTAGGTTCCATGTTGCATCAGGAGACCCTCCTTTGAGAGACGACCAGCTTCAGTGTTCCTTTCCCTTTATACATGTCGGCAAGTAATGAAATCAAAATTTTTCTTGAGCCTGCAAACCTCTTCAAAAAGAGAAAGGAGAGAAATGTTTTTGCAATTATGAATTCTCTTCACCTAGTTGATCACAATAAGAGTGTCCCCAAAGATTTGCAAAGTATTACAGACTTTTTTCAAAGCGAAACAAAGAAGGAGTTTTAGTGCTAGAAGTTTAGCATAGTTATTGGATCCTTCTCCTACGCCCATCTAAAATTTGAAATGACGATTTTGGGTTAAATATAAAATAGATTCTCCCCCACATTCGTGGTCTTGGGATATACCATCAAAAAAAACCCAAGGAAACTAGTGATCAATGGATTCTTCCACAATAACACAGATTGTAGAGATTCTCNATATATATATATATATATATATATATAAAAGGTTTTGTTCTATTTTATATGAGACGAGTTATAGATTTTTTTTGGAATTACAATGTTTTGTGAAATTTTGTAATAAAATAAAATCTACACAAAACATTATTTACCTATTGTATTAAATATTAATAATCATTCGAGTGCATTTTTATGAATGCCAAACAATAACAAATTATTTGTATTGATTATATTTTATATAACTTATTTCGTTTAAGTATTGTTCATTGGATTTAGTTTGGGTGGTTGGATGAGTGATCATTACCTTCTCTACCTAGGTTCAATTTTTGTTAGATCCTTTATGTAATGATTAAGTGAATTACCTTTATTCTTTGGAATAGTAGGTATTGACATATTTAATTGATCCATGCACAACTACGACATTAAAATATATCTAAATTATTAAACTAAAACAATAACACTTTCATCATTAAATTATTAATTTTCATCATTCTATAACATAACTTTTAATTTTACAATAATCTTTTAATTAAATTTATTTAATCATTTCTTTCTATAAAACATGTCAATATCTTTACTCACAAAACAACATAATTGATTTTATTAGCTAGACAAAATAACTTGCCCATACAAATCTTCATAGAAAAATTTCTATGAAATAAAGACTAACCAAAGGTAATCGAATTTCGGTTTTCCTATTTGAGTTTTAGGGTACATACTATGTGAGTGTGTAAAGATTTCCTTTATGATGGTGGTATTTGAGTTTTAGGGTACATACTATGTAATTGTGCAAAGATTTCCTTTATGATGGTGGTAATTATTGGTTCTTTGATGTAGATGGTAAATTAGGTGTGAGAATTTTTACCTTATTTGTGTTCACTATAATTTTTTTAAGTTATAATAATGGTTAATGGTTATAATGACGAATTTGGTGATATTTTTTATTAGTTTTATTTAGAATTCTATTTATATTAGTTTTACTTAGAAGATCTAAGATCAAAATCAATATGGTTGTTTCATTTCTTATGTTGATTTCTACTTGTTCCCTTAAATATTTGAAAATTTTAAATCTCTCTAACAAATATTTATCAGGTCAAACATAAAATTTATAACCTTTTTCACTTGCATGATAAATAGAAGGCAAGTTGATGGACATTCATTGAACATGAAACACATTAATATTTCCATATACCATAATTGAAAGATGATTACCATCACTTGTAGATAATTTCCATGTTGTGTATTTTTTTAATATCATAAGAATTAAATAAATAAGTTGTAACATAAATATTGTTAGATGCACTAGAATCAATTATCCATTCCAAATTAGAAGAAGAGTTATTATGTTGAACATAATAGCAACACAAGACTACCTAAAGAGGGACCCGCTAAGTAGGAAGTATTATAGCATGTGAATTCATATTGTAAGATTTAG
>LPNX010009897.1:6212-17486 GCA_001517045.1 Pseudotsuga menziesii | reverse complement strand
AAGTTAAACATATACCATATTTTTAATGAAATATTAAATACCACCCATTAAATTTTAAACTTTAAAAAATCACCTTTTTAAACATTTTCTTATAAAAAAATTACTCTTTAAAAAAACAAAAAGATAATGCCCATAGTATAAGAGAGAAAACTCTTAGTTATTAATAGTTTTTAATTATTTTAAGAAGAAAGTAAATTATATTTACCACTATTTACATTGGAATTAATTAATTAATGTTTAAATTGTGTTAGGGTTAACTTTGCCTCACGATTAAGAAAGGATGTAAGTGGTTTTGGGCACATGATTTTGGTAACCAATAAATCTAGTGTTACTATTATATTTGCATATTTATTTTCTTTGGCCTATTTTTATTCCTATTAAATTGAATTACAAAGTATGAAATTGAAATATATTTATTTTATAGTGTTTTAATAATTAAAATGTGGCTTTTTAAAATTAATTTTCAAAATAATCACCTATCTCTATTACACATAGATCGAATATTCAACAAAAAATTCCGTACACGAAAAGGCAATACGATCCAATTATGCTACTATGCTCTAAAATATAGGAGCAATATATTGTCTATCATATGAGGGTCATTGGGTATGTTTAATATATTATAAACATGTAGATATCATGGGAGTTTATAATTATTTATCTATGGGGTTGTTTAAGTTTGTGTAATTTTGATTGTGTGTGAATTTAAAATTAGTGTTTGAATAAGTATGACCTCTATGATGCCGATTGGCAGTGTGAATCCAATTTTGTTTGTAGTTAGAGTGGTGTTTGAATAAGTATGATTTTTTATTCAATGTAAAATGATGTTGATTGGAATTTAGTTATCAATGTATTGGACTTGTCTTTAGGCGGTTGTTTGCCATCTCGAAACATTTTTTTTACTAATATTTCATATTTGACTTTGCAAGGTTTCAAGGGGTTATAAGTTTTGTGTCATGTCACTATAATGAGGGAAAAGATAAAATTGGGTATTAAAAATGTCATGGAAATAATGGATACCTAAAATATGTAGTGAAAATAGAGGTTTTTTAAACTCTAAAGGTGTCAACAATATTTATTTCGGAGGAAATCATTAATATGTAGTGAAATTAGGGGTATTATTTAATATTGTATGAACAAACATTCTATGTCATATGTTCACAGAGTGAACCCCCGCAATGACTGCATGTTGTTCATTAAAAGACTCCTTATTTGCTTTTGCAAGTTCATGTCCTTGTTTAAAGCAAATGCTTTTAGGGTGATTGGTTTCTCCCCAATATTTACACTGATTATACAATTTCCTTTTACTAGAAAACATGTTAGAAGCATCATCATAAGAGTAATTTTATTCTTGATTATGTGGTTTATATTTTTTTATTAAAAATTCTATTAACATTATTTTTACTATGTATCACTAAATATTTACTATTACACAATTGGCCAAAAGCAATTAATCTATCTTGATCATTTATCAATCCTTTAAAAAATACTCAAAATTTGGTTTCATAGTTCTTTTAGACATTTAAATGGCTATATCCATAGTTTGGATGAATATATCAAAACAGAAAGGTAACTTTTGTTCTATGAGAATAGTAAAATCATTGTCATTCTTCTCGTAATATTTGCCACATGCGATTACTTAACTTTAAAGTTTTTAATTTTAGAAATGAATGACTCTATTCTATAAAAATATTTAGGGTATAACTCGTGGATTTTCTTTTCAATATAGTTAGCATAAACATCGTCACTTTATCAAATAAAGATGCTAGTGTTTTTGATAGCTTAATGAGGGATATTCTTATCATCAATATATACCTATAGAATATCCAAAAAAAATTCCAATAAACCCTTCTTTTTATCACATTGATATTCCCATATTTCCATGTATTTTGCATCGGTTGGTTGTGTTTGATCACCTTTAACTAATATCCATAAGTTCTTACTCATAAAAACATCAATCATTTTTCTCTTCCAAGAAATATAGTTAAATCCAACTAATGCAAGAATGCAAACAACTTTTGAAGTCATAGCGTGAGAAAATAATGAAACCTAAATGAGAAAACTAACTTGTAGAAAAAGAATAAATGTGAAACCAAAAGATTCTCATTAAAAGCAAAGGCTAACCGTAACTAACATACAAATATGTAACCCTATAGTACAAGAATGAGAGCAAAGAATCAATTTCAAGGATATTTTTTTTGAAATAGGTGTATTTGCACTCTCTATACATAGTAGGAGAGAATGATTTGCACTTTTTCATAAGAAAGAGAAATATTGCGTGCTTTTTCATACTAAAAGGTTAAAATTTGGTCCAAACAGCTTGAAACCTGTCTAAATTTGAAAAAGTGTGAATCGGTTGTCATTTCATATGGAAACCTGCAAATAAATACAACCAAAGAAAAAACCAAACTAGATAGGCTACAAAACAAATAGATCATTGATAGAAAGTTAGTATGATTTTAACACAGATATACAAAAAATATCAAGAGAAACTTGAAAAAAATATGGAATTTTCGAGAAAAAATATTCAGGGTTAGGGTTTGAATAAAATTCTCAAACATGTAGAAAAATGTCAAGAGATAGAGAATAATCACAAGGGTTTGGTAGATGAGATGGAAAATCTACAAAATATGGAGAACTTAACAAAAAATATGAAGAAAATGTTTCTTGTAAATAGGTTTAAAAAAACATAGGGAAGAAGGTAGAGCATAGTAAGAAGCTCAAATACCATGTTAGATTATTGATAATATGCATAAACATACACCAATATATTTTCTAATAGGAAAATAAAGAATCTACTAGTCTATACTTCTATCTATACCAGCAACAAATAATTATGGAAGAAAAAGGGACAAGAGAACAATACATTAAATATAGATGTAAAACCCAAAATGGGGAAACATACACAAGAAGGAGTCTTCTTTATTTTGCAAAAATATCAAATATAGGGTGAAAACACGAATTTGGTATACACTTTTTGCCCATATCCCCATTAGGAATTTCACCTTGACGTTAACACAAGAGGTTTTCATAATCTACATGGATTGTAGTTTGCAATGGACTACATGTTAAGGATTCTCAAACCTAAACACAAACATCCCTGTCTGTTTTTACATTTTTTTTAGTCTCAAAGAAATGTATAGCAACTTCGCGTTTTCACCCTATTGCAAGTGAGCTCCTCTCCACATATGCTTCAAATATGTACAATAGAATTATAATGCATTCTACAAAATATGGCAAAAGCCTCTCTACCTCTATTATATACCAAGAGGTATGGAAGAATTACATGCCAAAATACATGTGGGATAAATGTCTTACCACTTCTTTATATAATGAATGGTAATAAGATCATATTTATCCATGATTAATGTTGGATAACTTTATTTTACATAATATTATATTTATTTATGATTTCCAATGCTGGATAAGACATCTTAATATATCATACTAGACATCATTACACATGTAGTATTAAAAATTACATATTCCAATGTGAAGTACTTAGTATAGGGGAGGGGATTATTATTTTTTCAACACATCAAACATTCATTAAGAATGATGATCCAAAAGGAAGGAGACCCCTTTATTTAAAAGGTGCATGAATCATTTTGTTATTTTAGCATAGTTGGGAATGAAGAGACACAATAAATTAGCCTTACCTTGTAGGCTTTGCAGTAGATGGACATTATGTGGGGAAGAAAAATTAACTATTTCATCAAACCTAAATGGATCCACCAAAATCCCATCATTACACACAATGAAACCAACCATATTCCCATATATAACATGAAATATGAACTTATGCAGATTTGGGTGAATCATGTAGTAGCAACATCTATTAAAAACTACCCTTAGGTGATTAGGATCATCGAACCTCCTTGTGGATTGAGTTGTCAAGTCATAAATTTAAGTTTTGATAATGCTTTTCATGTCATGAAATGCATATGACACGTATTTCTAGAAAGTAGCTCCATTGTGTTTAAGATTATGTAACTCAGAAGATATTATTCTTGTACTTACTTCAGTAAATATTCATATTGCAATTAATCATGTAAAAACCGTAAAATAAAAAATGTAAACCATACTTGTAAAGTTGGCTCAGAAGAATCGAGAAGAAATGTTAAATAATCCTTATTTAATATTTCCTAAGTGATGTTGGACTAATTAAGTAGAGAAGTCGATCCCATAAGGAAAATTCACTCAAAAGGAAAGTATAAATGGGGGAGCACACTTCTCCCTTGAGACACACACTCACATCAATCAAGTTCTCTCCCACATGAGGAAGAGGTTTTCTATAGCTAATAACAAGATTGTTTTGGGTTGTAGAGTATTTGGAAGACATCTATATTTTGTTCTTGGGTTTGATTAGAAGCTTCCTGTTAACACTATGACATTGTACTTGTTGATGAATCTATACTGAAGAAGTTTGCTGGATTTTTTTTCCTTGAAGGGTTTCGGCCTAGAGGAGAAATCTGGTGTCGTTATGTTTACTGTTGAATGTATTTCTTTCAGTGATCCTTGTACATACTACATGCAATTATTATGATGCGATATGCTAAAACAATGAAAGTATAACATTATTGATTGTAAGTCAAAATTCCAACATCGTATCACGACCAAGCTGAAAGAATTCATTGCAACAGTTGTAACAACTACAAAAGATGCAACTACCAAATATTATGGATTCATTTTTTATCCTTTCCTTATTGTAATATCGCAGATTTTTGACCTAACACATATGAGAATGAGCCCCATTGATTATGATGTTACATTGATATTTTATTATGATATACTAGGGCGAATACAACATTGCATATGAACCTAATGATTTGTTTGATACACTAGGTGTAAGCCATTTTCAAATGATATATATATATATATATATGTTTGCTTGTATGGAAGTGGACCCTAAAGCACATGATTGATTAGATGTTTTGTGTTGAGCGAGGAGATCTGGAGCACATGAGTCTTGAGACATTTGTGTTTAGCATGAAGCTATGGAACACATGAAAAGAAAAATTGGAAGTGTTGGGAATAAGCCCTAAATCCTTTCATGTTGATGTTGAGCACAAGCTCTGGAACATCGGACCCTTGGCCATTGTATCCCTAGGTGTATCATACAAGTACATCCTAGCATTAGTGTTGAGCGAAGAGCTCTGGAATCACACTAATTTTGTAACTCCTTGTTTTTAGCGTCGAGTATGGGCTCTGGTAAGCGCTAGGAGTTACTGAAAAGAATTAATAATTCTCAAGTGAAAAAAGACTTGAGAAAAATATTGATTTCATCTAACTTATTTATAAGTGATTAAATGAAATTTCAAATTTTTGTATACTCATCAAATACTGAATAAATACCATGTTATACGAAGGAATCCAACATGCAAGGATGTTTAGAGTTTCCTAGCCTAGTAAACCTAACCATCTACCTAATGACCTTAATGAAGAACGTGCCATAATTCTAGGGATCATAATACATGATGCATAAAGACAAATGTTAACAAATGTTAACAAATGTTATATTATTATGTATTTTATACACAGTATGTATAAAGAATAACTATAGTAATAATATTAATAATATAAGAAATAAGAAAAAGCTTCATCTATTATTATTTATTACTAAAATATAATAAATAGTATAATACCTACAAAGGTCTAAATAGGAACTAGTTAAAAGTTCCTAAGTTAATGTATTAAAAATGCCTAAATTAAATAAAAAGGGTTAAATCAAGAAATCAAGGAGTCTTGATTTAACTGCCCCTTTAACTGAAAAGTCTATCTATAAAGTCCCAAGCCAAAGAGAGGCTTGTGAATCTCATTTATCTTTTTGGAGTCATTATTCTGCCTATTTATTCTCAAGCTAGTTCTTGGAGAACATTTTTCCTAGAAGGATAAAGGAGAAATGATCCAGACCTGATATACTAGTTAGGGAAACCTTACCTTAGGATCTCTAAGCTACTTGCATGTTTGAACCATTTCAGGGGGGACGGGTACGGATTGAAACTAGGAACGCTTTCGGGTCATGGTGGGGTGGGACGTGGTAGTTTCCAAGTGATCCAATCATCTAATACAGAGGTCATATCTACCTATGAATTGTTAATGTTGGTTAATTGAGTGTTCAAGTCTCAGCCATTAAAGGAGATTCAATCTCCAGGTATGAGGTTCTGTACTGCCTATTTCATTTTCTAGAATGAGTGATGGCTAGATTATGCAAGGGTTTATATTATATGTTCTAACCCTGGGTACTTTTGTTTTACCTATCAAATTATCTAAATGGTTTATATTTTAAATTATAACCCTAGGCTGTAATTTAATTCCTATACTAGATTTATCCAAGGTTTTGTTCATTCAGTTTGCTTATGTAATTAAATTCATGTTTAAAGATTTATCAAGGGTTTTTCACTTTTGGTTTTACTTTTGTATTTCCTTTTACTGTTTACATCTTGGGTTTTTCTACAAAATGGGAATTACTTCAAATTAAATACATAGTTGTTTATTTACCTATATACTCTACTGACAGATTTCATATTGTTAGCAAAGCCATGTTATAAATAAAAAAAATAGTTAAGAATTAAGTTTCGGACCTAAAATAATCTTACAACACGGTTAACTATTTGTAATAAAAATAACCTAAAAAGTATACTATTTGTATATATATATATATTATTAGGTATAAAAAAGAAATATAATTCTAATCTATTAACACTGTAAATTACATCTAAGAATAACCATAATATTATATTACTAAAGTTAAGATAAGAACCAACCAATACCTCTGAGGTTCTGCATAATAAACTCATGTTAATAACCAAGATAAACATTATAATGCTTCTGAAAGAAAACATTATCATAAAACAATTAACAATCCAAGTATCGAGACCATATAAATTGTCCACGATTTCTAAACATATGTGCTAGCTACATCTACAAAGCATAAGCAATAATATTATTATCATCATCCTAAACCATTGCATAAATAATAAACCAAATATTCTACACTTTATAATATGCATAATCAAAATTGTATGCCATAAATTACAAGGCCCAACACAATTAAACCACAATATTATTACATACACAGTAATCAATTAAAAACCATGTATTTGTACCAAGGTCGCAGGATCGAATCATGTGGACACTCAAATGCCCAAATCACACCCATATTTATAAACTCCCATCTCAGCTATAGAGTCTTGTTACTTTTTTTTACAAAGCCACTCTATATAGAGTTATACGCAGGCTATAAATAGATTAATTACATTCTCTACATAGAGGTCGTAAGACCATTATAATTCATATATGTTTTAATCCAAGGCCTCGGTCCCATACATAACCCAACCATCAAATAAAATACCTATTCAAATCTTAAAACCCTATCAATGAATTAACCTACAGTAACTATTTCCAACATAGGGTTTACACCACATACGGAATTACATTTCATTTACGCATTATAAAAAAAGTGTAAAGTATAAATCTATTTTGTTTTTGCAACTACAATGGTGAGTGCCAACACCATTCATGGCGTGGCCCCGAGCCATCAACGCTGACTGTTAGTCATTCATTTAACCAATACAACCTATGAAGGAGATTTCCAGATAAACCACAGGAATAATAACCATGGAAACAAATGTGGTAATTATACATTGAAATCAATGTAGCATAAAATTATAAACACAGTCCTTATAAATCCATCACCAATTTTACATAGTCTCTACCATTATCCATTTCACCATTGCTAGCAATGGTGCTACCCATTTCACATAACATAATCCATAAAAGACTATATACACCATCATTGCTTACGGTCTTCCACCATTGCGAGAAATGGTGCTGCCCATGGCCAGAACCATAAGCAAAATATTAATTATATAATGCACAGAGCTTGTCATGGATACACTGAGGCCTCTTCAATACACATAGTGCCATACATTAATCCCTCTCCATCTAAATGATTCAGGCTGAAGGAGAAATAAAAAACTAAACTAATGGAACCAAAAATCCTATGGCATTTTCCAATACACAGAGCTCTATTAAGTTAAATACAAACCCCCAAAACCCAAACGCATCCATTGAAAAAAGACGTAAGCAAACTAACCCACAAAGAGCGGCACCCAGTCGCAGACATGATACCATAAGAGGAAACCAGCAAGGACTTGCACAGTGGGATTACCAAGGAGGATGGAATTTCTATGGTTTCTCTCATGAGCTACAACCCATCCCTTCACTTGCCCCTCTACAACCCTGCAATAAAGAAAAACCAAATCGTGAGAAGTATGAATAGTATCCACTATCAAACCAACAATGATGCCAACAAAAAACCAGACACCATCTTACTTGTCTGTCGAAGTATCACCATCACATTCCCTCACGTAGAGTAGGATCAGAGAGCAAGACACGAAGAAGCGAAATGCCAAACCAAGGATTGGGCCAAGCCCTAAGCTTTCCCTCCACATATCCCAGGGCACATTGAAAGTGCCACCTTGGCCACCATTAATGTGCACCAGCCTCGTAGACATATAGTTCATGAACTATATCATAACCCTACCACCCCAAATGTTAAACATAAGGTTTAAACCCTTGCATGTTGCGAACACTATAGGTTATAAGCCTTAGGACCATGTGTATCGAAATATTAGGCCTTAAGCCCTAAGACCATGGCATATGAAATATGCCATGGTATAATTTTTAATCCAATATTTTTTAACCAAAGCACTTACAAATTTTATAAACATATAATAAAAATATATGTTAGTTCTTTTAGTAAAACAAACATATAATAAAAATATGTCATGCCATGAACAGTCCTTACTATTTACACCACGAATAATAAGTGCCACGTAAATAACAATTCTGGGTCACAAAATTAATAAATGCAGTGGTGACCTCGTCACTAATCCCAAAGTCTAATAATAACAACCAGTGAATGTCACTAGGACAGAATTGTAAGTGCGAGCACTATTGATCCAACGTTCAACACTGCTTGACAAGTTTTTAGTTGCTAAGTATACCTGCACATAAATGGGATAAGAGTGCATTAGTTTGAAAGAACTAAGTAAGCCCGTTACATCAAGTAGAAACTGTTACCTCTCAGGTAGTTACATGGGAGAACTAGTTCTGCCACTCCACCCCTTTATCCATTAACTAAGTTAAGTTAGAATCATGTTTACAACATTAAAAACATGTGTTGTAAAGGAAAGTTTCCTATGGCTAGGGTTTAAGAGGCCATCAATGTACTGGGGTTGAAAGGTGGATGCAAATGGTTCTGTAAGTAAATATAAACAAGATTCATAGATTAGAATGGTTCATACCTTGAAAATGAAGGTTGATCCAAGTAGCCCTTCAATCCTCTTCTTGCTCGTCTCTCTCCTCTTGCTCCAAGAGCCCTGCAAAATGAATTATACCTTCCTTAAACCAATATGATCACATATAAAGAAATGATAATCAAATAAACATGAAATAATAATCTGATTAAGATCATCATATGATAAAAAATGGAGATTCAATTACATATTGAACAATTATTTGGGAAGAAGAAGGACATCACATCTTTATTAATCTTGAAAAAAAGTACAAATATACCTTCTCTTCAAGTTCGGCAACTCACAAAACCTTTATTTGGTTCTGCTTCTTCTCTTCTCCAAGGAACTCAGCCTCCAAGCTTTGCAACACAAGGAGATAGCTTCTAGGGAAAAGGTGTGGGAAAAGAGAGTCCCAGTTCCTCTAGCATAACAGTGCAAAGATTCAACTCTCTTCTCATGGACCTCCCTAGCTCTACTTATATGCTTCTAAAGATATAGGGTCAAAGAAAAAGTAGTTACAACTGAAGGAGTTAGTTGGATAACTACCCAAACTACCCGAATTTTGAAAAACATATTTTTTTGACATCTACAGGAGGATTACGTAGGTTGCTGAGACAAGAGACGCGTATACAGGAGGTATATGCAAGTGTCAATGTAAACGGTTGCTTATTTATGGCATAGGAAAGTATTATATATAACAAGTCGCGTACAATACAGGGGTTTCCTTAAGGAAACTCACACATACATAAAAAAAATACCATTTTTAGGGTACTTTTAGGAATTTTCAAAACTTTGGTTTCTTCTAGAAAGTTTTAGTTGAATCAAATAAATTTCCAACGATGCATAGATGAGGTCAAATGGAGTTACAAAACTAAATATATGGATCCTCCAAGTTAGGTGTTTTTTCAGTGACTTTCATGAAGTGTCGCCATGGAAGTGTTGACATGCGACAGAATCATGGGAAAGTGGTCACAGGCACAGATGTGTCATTTTGAGCTATAACAGATGCCCCCTAATGTATGAGGTTAGAGGGGAAGATGATATCTGAAATAAATTATAAAGGAAATAGCTGAGTATGGAGAGAGAAGAGAATCCAAGATCGAAAGGCTCGAAGAAAGGTACCTGAAAGAGAGATAAATGTCAGAAAAAAACTGATCTCTGGGAGATACAAGTCCATATACAAATCATCACCATAAAGATATAGGCTGATCCAACATGTGCATAACTAAAGAAACAATCATGGTTGCTCAAGATGCAAAAGGCACCATATCAAATCTAAAGGATTCATGGCCACAAGTGAACAAGGTGGATCCATGCTCAACAGTCGATCCACTAGTACAAGTGATCAATTTTGCCACGGGAAAAACGTGGCAATATCCACGGAAAAGCGTGGATATTTCCACGTCTAAGTGTTTTTTTTCCCGTGGCACTCATTTCGTCGCAATAGCGACGACCCGTTAATTGCGTGGCAATAGCGACGGGAATACGTCGCAATTGCGACGGACCTTCCTAGAATGAAAAAGCCCAACCCCCAATACCTGCGACGGTACGAAGTCGCTATATCGACGAAAATACATCGCTAAATCGACGAGTAAGCGTCGCTATATCGACGAATAAGCGTCGCAAAGTTCCATGAGTAAGCGTCGCTATATCGACGCATAAGCGTCGCAAAGTTCCACGAGTAAGCGTCGCTATATCGACGAGTAAGCGTCGCAAAGTTCCACGGCAAGCCGTCGATATAGCGACGCTATCTGTAGTTTTTAAAAAAAAAATATGGTCATAAGTGGTTAGGGTCACAGACAATATTGCCAGTTTCATTTAGACATCTTATTTTGCCAGAGAAATACCCACCTCCAACTGAGTTGCTAGACTTGCAGCCACTTCTTGTGTCTACGTTAAGAAATCCCTCATATGAAGCACTTTATCAACAGTTTAGACACTTCAATCCTATTCAAACTCAGGTATTTACTGT
>LPNX010009889.1:7018-18072 GCA_001517045.1 Pseudotsuga menziesii | reverse complement strand
TAAAATTATTATACACAATTATTAATCCCTGTAGTGCAGGAAATCATGTGTTGGTTTTGACATTCATGCCACAACAAACACATTTTTTTATGTTATGATATTTCCTAAATTTTAACAGGATTTCCTAAGTTCTTACAGTCCATCCTCGTCAAAAACCCTTTTTATTATTTCTCTCCTGACATCTTTGACATATCAGTGTAGGCAATTTACTATAATATCATATGGAGATGTAATTCATTGTCACTATTCTTAGAAAGTTGATACATATCAACATCATTATTAGGACATTGAATGGATTTCCATGGTAGAAAGTTGAGGATGTGATTGTAGTAAAATATTTATGTATAAAAAACATTTTACTAGTCTATGCAGTGATACACAACCAGATGGACTAGCATAATAAACTGCAGCACTGGTCAATCAATACACCCCCGAAATGAAATGAAAAGCATAATGTTGATCGACTTAGCTAATACAATTGGCTACCAATAGATTTATTTAGCTTGGCTGACCGACTTAGCTAATACAATCGGCTACAAATGCTTCCAACACATTTACATAATTGTAAATTCAATGGCAATTCAATTTATGAATGCAATGATATTTGAATTACAAACTTAATTCAATACATTTATAAATTCAATAGAAAAATTAATTCAATTTATAATGGAAATCCAATTTACAAACTTAATGGCAAGGAATATGTAGCTCTGCTACTCATCCACCTTGTTATAAAATAAAAACCAAATTTTTATTAATAAATATTTTATCACTCAAGTACTTTAGGAATCTGTAGCAACCTCCACTATAAACTCTTTTGGTAGATGTTCCCCAAAAACCTGAACTAAAAAGTATTCCTTGTTTGTAATGTGTAGAGCTTACTGTATAGTGTGCATTGGATTTAAGTAGTGAACTTCCATTTACTAACAACAATTAACAATGTGATTCCCATTGGATTGCCTTACCTAATAAAGTTATAAACAAGTCTATAGTCATTGACGAGTGACGCAGTTTGGTCTGCTCTCCTGGATCAAATTCTTAAAAGCGATGTTGGATTCAGGATTTCCTAGCTGAAGTTGATTGTTTACACTATGAAGGGACCCTGGAATGTGAGAACGGTTGTACGAGAGCTGTCAGCGCACAGGTGATGATTCATGGTTGGAGTGTGATTTCAACGTTCTACGATTTAAACAGTGTGATTTGGTCTCTTATGAATTTTGAAGAAATTCTTAAAATCCCAAACAATAACAATTATTGTTGCTGCTGTAACAAGAAAAATCTCGACTGGCTCGCTGGCTCGCCCCTAAGCCTGCGTTTCTCAGCTACCTAGGGTTTCACGCTTTCTGGCCGCCCCCATGGCTGCGCCTGGGGGAGGGCGCTCTCCTTCCTCGCCTCTCTCAGCCGAGGAAGCCTTCAGACGCCTGCTCTCTGCTCCAGGGCTCAAACCTGCTGCCCCCTCCATTCCAAAATTTATCAAGAAACTGGATGCTGTCCCGGAAATTGATCTCCCGACTGATCAGCCTATCAAGATCGCCCTAGCCCTAGCTGAACGGGGCCTGGTTGGGCAGTTCATGAGGCTCTGGCCCTCCACGAAAACCACTGACGATTGGATACAAAGGAACTGGCGACCTCAGCTCAAGAACAGTGTTACCTGCTACCCTGTTGGAAGAGGATTCTTCATCTTTGAATTCATTTCCAAAGAAGATCGAGATCTCGTCTTCAGAAATGGATCGTACTTCATGGGGACCCAAGGGCTGTACCTCAACAAATGGACCCTGGATTTCAATGCTGAAGTAGATGTCCCAAAGGAAGTGCCAGTGTGGGTAAGACTACCAAATCTCCCCGTACACTACTGGAACTCCCAAACCCTCGAAAAAGTGGGGAATGCCCTTGGGAAATACATAGACAAAGCAGAGAACAAAGGACAGTACTCATGCGCCAGGATTTGTGTGGAGGTTGACCTGGAAGCTGGGCTACCTGAAGCAGTAAAGCTGAAAGTCGGAGACTGGCATCATTACCAAAAGCTGTACTACGAGCAGCTCCCGTTCAAGTGCCGGCATTGTCACGAGCATGGCCATTTCCAGAGAAACTGCCCCCAAATCCAAGCCAACGATGAAGATGAGGGCTGGCTAAAAGTAAAAAAGGGCAAACCCAGCAACAAAAATCATGAAAAAAAGTCAGGAAGTAACATGCAAAATCTGCCATCGAGCTCTTCCTTCCAGGAAGCCATCAAATCAACCCCAATCGTCATTCAGGACGAAAATCCAGGAAAAAGCAGCGAACCTGCAGAAAATCAGACCAGCGACCCACATAAAGGGAAAGAGGCTGCGTCCCATATTGAAGAGCCATTGGAAATGGGGGAAATCCCTCACCCAAGGGAAGCCTCCCCGGCTGATCCAGCCATTCCTCTCAAAAAATCCAACGCAGACCCTCTTCTGCTAGAAACAGATCGAGATGAAGAATCAGATGAAGGGGACTCCTCATGCAGTCTACCATCGGTTCCCTTCAAAAATCCAAGAGGTCGAAAGTCAAAAAAGAAGCAGAGGGAAGAAGCCTCCTACTTAGAGATCCTTGAAGGGTCACAAAGAACACTGAAAGGTATCATGAACACCAGATCGAAGAAAGGATCTGGCCCGGCCTCCAAAGGGGCCACCTCCCCCCACCGTTATTAATGCGCTACATCTCCTGGAATTGCAGAGGTCTAGGGTCTTCATCAAAAGAAGAAGCTATGAAAGATCTGGTTCGAATTCATAACCCTGAGATTCTGCTTGTCCAGGAAACAAAAATGGAGGAAGCTGCTGCCCTCCAAGCTGGGGAAAAGTTCTGGAAAAAAGGAACTGGAACTGCTATCAACTCTAGAGGAGCCTCTGGAGGCATAGCAACCTTCTGGGACACCAATCTCTACACCCTTGAAGCTGAAGTCCATGAGCTCCACTGGATCTTTACCAAACTTCTCCACAAACCCTCGGGGCAGCTGGTAAGTCTCTTCAATCTCTATGTTCCCGTTCTGCACTCTGAAAAAAAAGACTGTTGGAAAAACCTAGAATCCTTCCTCAATCATCAGCATCTTGATAATATTATTGTGGCTGGCGACCTGAATGTTACCCTGGCCGCAAGTGAGAAAAAAGGTGGATCGCTGGTCAGGGATCCCTCGCGGGAATGGGTGGAGGATATCATCCTCGGATGGGATCTCCTTGACATCAAACCCGCTAGAGGAAAGTTCACTTGGACGAATAAGAGAGCTGGTCTGGGTCATGTGGCTGCCCGGCTTGACAGGTTCCTTGTCCACTCCTCCTTTCTCACCCTTGGTCTTTTGGCCTCCTCCAAAATCCTACCTCATTGTACCTCGGATCACAACCCCATCCAGCTAGACCTGTCTCTAGCCCCTAACCTCAGTCCAATCCCCTTCCGCTTCAGCCCCCTTTGGATCCAGCAAGAGGGTTTCCTCCAAGTTGTCTCTGATTCCTGGGCCTCTCCCTCTAAAGGGTCCCCTTCCTTCATTTGGGAGTCCAAGCTAAAAAGACTCAAAACAGATCTGAAAAAGTGGTCAAAAAGCCTCGTAACGCCCTCTTCAAAAAGAAAGGCAGCTCAAGCTGATTTGGAAAATCACCAATGCCTTATGGAAGGTTCAGATATAACTGACAGCATGCTCAGAAAGGAAGAGGAGCTCCATAAATCCTTCTTCTCAGCATGTAGAATGGAGGAGGAATACTGGAGACAGAAATCCCGAAATATGTGGCTTATGAGTGGAGATAAAAACACCAAGTATTTCCACAAGCAGGCTGAGGCTCGGAAAAACCACAATGCAGTCTCTGAAATCAACTATAAGGGAGTCCTGATCAAAGATTTTGAGGGCATCAAGCAAGCTGCCCATAATTCCTTCAAAGAGTTATACACAGCCCCCATTGAGGATCCGATTGACACCAACGCCCATCCTTTTGACCTTATCCCCACCCTCATTAATCAGGAAGACAACAACCTCCTCACAACTCCAGTTTCTATGAATGAACTTAAAGAGATCCTATCGATTATGAAACCGGACAGTGCGCCTGGACCGGACGGTTTCACCACTAGATTCTTCACCAGCTACTGGTCGATAATAAAGTATGACCTCCTTAAAATGGTGCGGCATTCTCAATTAGCTAATAGGCTGGGAGGAAGCACCAATTCATCCTTCCTAGCACTGATACCGAAGGAAAAAGGTGCCAATAACTTCAACCACTTCAGACCGATCTCCTTGTGCAACACAGGGTATAAGATCATCACCAAGATCATTGCCTCCAGACTTAAAAGAATTCTGCCCAAAATTATTCCTGATAATCAGGGTGGATTCATCAAGGGAAGGAAAATCTTGGACAACATCATCCTCGTCCAAGAAGCAATTCATTCCAGCTGCTAGCGAAAGGAGAAAGGTATGATCATCAAACTAGACTTAGCAAATGCCTTTGACCGTGTCAAGCATGATTTTCTGTTTGCTGTTATGGCCAAATTTGGTTTCTCCTCTACCATTATAAACTGGATAAAAGGCTGTGTAGACTCTCCTTGGATTAGCCCTCTGGTAAATGGGCGCCCTTCGGGCTTCTTCAAAGCAACCAGAGGACTCAGGCAAGGCTTCCCGTTATCCCCTCTTCTTTACGCCATTCAAGCCTCTGTTCTCAGCTTTCAACTCAACCTCTGCCAGGACTCCCAAACGCTGCCTGGTCTCCGAATAGTGCACGGTGTCTGGAGCATAAACCATGCTCAATTTGCTGATGATACATTGTTATTAGGAGGAGTGAGCTCTCATTCCGCCGTATACTTTAAGAATGAACTGGAAATCTACAAGACGGTGTCTGGAAGCCAAATTAACCTCCATAAAAGCAAGATATACAGCTGGAACTGTTCAGCAATAGAGCTACATGGTATAACCAGAATTCTTGAGATGGATGGCACAACGAACTGGGAGACCTTCCCCTACCTGGGCATACCCATCTGCAAACACAAGCTCAAGTCAGCTTACTGGGATAACATTATAGATAAAATCAAATCTAAAATACAAAGTTGGGGTTCTAACTGGCTCAATACCGCAGGTCAAACCATTCTTTTAAAAGTTGTCCTTAACAGTATGCCCATTTACCATTCCTCCATCATGCTAGCTCCAGCTCTGGTCATTCATAAAATGGAAAGTATGCTTCAAAAATTCCTGTGGGAAGGAGGCAAGGGGAATGAGAAGAAATTCCACTTGATCAGTTGGAAAAAGATACAAAGGCCTCGCTTTGAAGGAGGGCTGCAAGTCAGAAGTCTCTCCTCTCAAAATCTGGCCCTCGGAGCCAAACTTCTCTGGCAGATTGTTTCCGGAAAAGACAGTTGGAGCAAAAAAGCTTTAAGGAAGAAATACTTCCCCGGTCCAAGAAAAAGATGCTTGGATATGCCCCCCCCAGAAGAAATGGATCTCCGATTTACAAGATGTGCCTTAAAGCTCTGGAACCTTTCCGAAGTAACCTTTATTGGATCCCGGGGGATGGTCAAACTATAAAAGTATGGGATGACTCTATCATGGGAGATACCCCTCTTGGATCATGCAGGGAAGTGGAGCAAATCAGAAACTGGCTGTTAAACAAAGGAATCACCTTGCTATCGGATCTGTCCCAGTGGGAAGACAACAGTTGGATAGGCTGGAACCTAGGCAACCCCCCACCTGAACTCGCTGCTGAGTTGGATCTGCTCTTAGTCCTCCTCCAAGGCAAATCTCCAGTCAAGGAAGGAACCCGAGACAAAAGAGGTTGGGGAAGTAACTCAGGAACTTATTCCTCTGCTGAAGGATACAAGAAGTTTCAAGCTACCCCTGGTGCTGCTCCTAACCCTGCAATCTGGAAACGCCTGTGGGAAAATTGCTTCATTCCAAAAATAGATATGTTCTGCTGGACCATGGCCCACAACAGTATCCTTACTGGCGAAAACCTCAAGAAACAAGGGATGGAAGGTCCCTCAAGATGTTCACTGTGCAAAATGGAGACTGAAACAGCTGATCACCTCATCGCTGGCTGCAACTTCTCCAAAGAAGTCTGGACCCTGGCCTTGAGGATTACTCCGAGCATAATTCACCCGTCCTCTATCCATGATCTCCTTTCAAGCTGGGGGCAACTATCCCCCTTCCTACTGTACAAGAAACCGCTCCTTCAAGCAGCCTGGAACTGGATCCTTAAAGCCACTTGTTGGAAAATTTGGACGGAAAGGAATAGTCGAATCTTCAGGGGGAAGGAAAGTCACCCCTCTAGAGTAGCAGCTCAAGCAAGAGCTATAGTCGGGGAAGCACTGGAACAGAACTCCTCCCTGGCTAACAATGCACCTCTCAAGCCCGAAGAATCTCATTGGCTTGCTCAGTTTGTCCACAATCACCACATCAGAACTCCCTCAAAAGCTCTCTTAGCTAGTTGGGAAATCAGGCTAGATGAGAATGACTTTAACAGTTGGAAACTTGCAATGAATACTCCCTCTCTTTTCTTTGATGGCGCAGCAAAGGGGAATCCAGGGCTTTCCAGTTGTGGTGGAGTTATTACTGATGCAAATGACAACCTGATTAGCTGCTACGCCTGGGGCCTAGGTAATGGGACTAATAATAAGGCTGAGTTCTGCGGGCTCTATCAAGGACTGAGGATCGCGAAGACTAAAGGTATTACCAAACTACTGGTTTTCGGGGACTCTCGGCTTCTAATCCAAGCCATCTCCACCAAAAAGAGACCCTCCAATGTGCATTTAGCTCAAATTTTGAAAAGAATCAAGACCCTTTGTGAAGAATTCCATGCAATTAGTTTCTTCCATATCCTCAGAAAGCTGAACGCTAAGGCAGATAAAGCAATGAATGAAGGAGCTCGTTTATGCAGAGGAATCCTGCACATGGATTGCAATGAAATAAGATGGGACGTCCCCTAGCAGGGTCAAGCGTCCTCATTCGCCTGGAAGAACGCTGTTGTTCCTAGATTCCCAGTCCTTTGTCTGGCATTGCAGAGGAAATCACTGTCCCTCGATCCTGCTCTCATGCTGTCTGAGACCGAATCGCCCTTTGTGCTCTTTTTATTCCCGTCCTCCTATGCTTTGAAGTGCTCTGCCCCTGACCCCTCTACTGAATCTGCGCTGAAGGTTATTCAGATTTGTAGCGAGCTTCTACAGTGTCCCTTCGGCTCTCCATGGCTTCGGATAGCTCATCCTCTTCGGGCCTGTCTGTGGAAGCGAGACTCCAAGAAGTCGAATCAACTCTGGGGAGAATCCGTGGTCGAATGTCTGGTTTAGAGAAGTCACTGGACGACTCCAATAAAGATGTGAATAAATCCTGGGATTTGCTGAATGCCGATCTACGAAAGCTAAGAGAAGATCAAGCTGGATCCGCTGGGAAGATGAAAAGCTTCAAAGCCGAGGTGCGAGCTGGGTTTAAGGACGAAGCAAATGTCCATGGAGACTTTGGCAAGTGACTCGTAGCTCTGGAAGAGGCTGTAGCAAAATTGGACTTGAAATGATGAACTGAAGATCTGTTCCCGCCCCTTCTCTCTGCTATTCTGTGTACTCCTATGCTAAATATCTATAATAAGGCCGTTCTACTGGTCATAGATTAGCTCTGGATATCTGAATCTCTGCTCTGCTGTGTTAAAGCACCCGGCAGCTGTTTTGCCGGTTATTTTAATCTACCACTCTGTTTTTGTTAAAAAAAACAATTATTGTTGCTGCTAAAATGTAACACTCATTAATGAGCTTGCGACAACAATCATTGCTCTTCCCTTAGGCTGATTAATATTCGCCATTTCTTAAGGGCACATAATAGTTGTCATTTTTTTTTTGCAGTTTCTAAAGGCACATAAATCATTTATTGCAGTTTCTGAAGGGCACATAATTCATTTATTGTAGTTTTAGGGGCACATAATTAATTTATGCATTTATAAATATATTTGAATAACACAAAATTAGAGGTTTTATTTTTACTAAATTTTTTAATTATGTAATTTTTTTAAGAGCACTAATTACTGATTTTTTTTAAATTAATTGTTACATACTTGTAACTGAGCACTATGTGAGAAAGCAATGAAGGATTATTGAAATGATTAGCAACATTGTTTAAGGAATCCTAAAATATTTCAAGTTTCTATAATACTTGTCACAAGTTTTTAATAAAAAATTGTACTATGTAATAACAAAAACTTATTTTATTAAAAATAATTAGTTTCAAAATCATATTTTGTTTTATATTTGTATATTAGAATTAAAATATTGTTATTAATATATATCATTTAACCTATTTATATTCATGTTATATACCATATGTGAGTGGGTCAAATGGTTGAGAATATGCGTTAACTTTGAGGATTTCACAGGTTCAATTTCGGCGGGTGATAGGGTTGCACATATTGACCCTTTATAATGAAGCTCAAAGCATAGGCATCTCCTTGATGTGAAGTCTTGGCCAAGAATGACCTATGAATTATTGATATATGTGACTTGCGGGTTGTTCCATATACTCTTGGGAGATTGTCAATGAAAACATATGTCACAAAACTACAATATTAAAAATGTTTATTTTATTTCACAAATGAAAACATGTCACATAATTATGGTATTGAGCTCATTGCTCAAATGTGACGTTGAAATCCCTATGGCACATTTATGTATGGAATGATATCCAAAGGTGTACAGACAACCATGTTCCATGCCACAATGGATAGATGAAGTCCTTACATGAGAGAATTTTATAGATAAAGGAGAAGATTAATGAGTTGAGTAATAGAATGTGTAGAAGTGTTGATTATTGTCATTGTTGGTGGTTGGCGAGAAACTTGCATAGTTATACAAGATCTTGTGTCTCTGAGTGTCACGAGCTTGGGATTGCCTTCGTGTAGTGTAAGAGTATCTGGAAGCTAAAATATGAGATCCAAAAGGGAATGCCTTGAAGAAAGTACCATAGGTTATGCTTAACCAGTTATGGTGAAGTTGCTAACAATTACTACGATGAAATGAAGTGTGCTAGTTGTTTAGTTGCAATGAAATTAAATATATATGTTCAAACATCAAGTGCCATTTAAACTATAGAATTTCTCTAGGGTTGAGTCTAACCATCCAACTTGTAGTTTGATGTTAAATGAGCAATTATTTCAACATATAGGAATGTCATACGTTGATGTTGGTTTAGCGATATAAGACTCAAAATGTGGACTTCCACCTTAATCGTTGTTGTGTGAAAGGATTGGAAGAGGGAGAGTGTGCCGTGTTGCATTCTATAGTGCATTAGGAGCCTCTTTGGAATGGCTCTTCAATTAGAAATGAAGTCCACTTCAACATTCTCTAATGAATTATCTGCATGATTCCTGAGGCTTTGTGTTGTCTAATTGTATGGTAAAATATTAAGGATCAGTAATTTTTTTTAAGCATGGAATCCTCAGTGAATTTTATTAATTCTTAAATTTCCAACCGTAAAATGTTTCGCCATATTTTTGTAAAATATTAAAAAATTTAAAGATTTTATATAGTTACTAGACAATTTGGGTGATCCTTTGAGTAAATTAATTTTTATTTTGTGGAATTTGGTATTTCAAGTTATAATTTGTGGAATTTGTCCAAATCATTTTAAAAAAAAAAGAAAAAAGAAAATTAATGAAAATGAAATGCAAATGAAAATAAAAATTAATGAAAATGAAATGCAAAAGAAAAATGAAAATGAAAATGAAAAGCAAAAAAAATGAAAATTAATAAAAATGAAATGCAACCACGATACACAACTTTCAACAAAGAAAATAAGTGAATGCACTTTACTTGAGCGATACCATGAAAATGAAATGCAATGATACCCCTAACGTGAAATGGAAGAAAAAGAGAAGTAGGAGAGAACGCCTTACCTCACGTTACCCATGTTTGAAAAAACTGTGAGAATGCACTTACCTCACTAAAGAGAGAAGGTATAAAAGGTACTGTCAATTGAATAAAAGTGAAAGTATAATGTAATGTTAACGTAACAGAAAGGATGTATAAAATTAAAATATATAAATGAATATATATAGAAGAAAAAGAAAAATACTCTTTATTTTATTAACTTAGAGAAAGTGACTTCTTATAAGTATTTTGGAATTGATATTCTTTACAAGTTCAATTCGAACTATAGCATTGAGAAAATCATTAATGGAGGGTGGAAAGTTTATTTTGGTCTTGAAAATAATTGTAAATCAATCAATCTCGTCATGTGGGATAAAAAGAAGTTCATCTTTGAAACTCTTGTTATCCAGGTTATCTTGTATGGTTGTGAAGTATGGGGCTGCAGCGTTTCTAGAGAATATTGGAGGAAGATTGAGCAAATCCATAAGCGGTTTATAACTTATAACCTAAAATTTAAAAGCAATACGCCTTATCCTATTCTCAGTTATAGAAGTGGGTCTTTCTCCTATCGAGAGCATTGCTATGACTAGGTCCCTGGTGTACACGCATAAGATAAATAACATGGGAAACGGTAGACTTCCTAAAATTGTTTTAAACTTGAGTCAAAACCAACTACGCCTCAAGTGGTGTTGGTGTAAAGATACCATGGCTTGGTTAAACCATTGGGGCATTAATGAAAACGACATTTTGCAGAACATTGACAATGTCAAAAATATTATTACTTCTAAGTTTAAAGAGAAATTATGGTGTGAGGAAAATTTAGTGGTTAAGAGAAAATTAAGATACTATAAGGAGGCCATTAATCCTAACTTGGAGGATCAGAAGTATCTCTCGGTAGTAGCTAGCTCACGGAAGAAAATTCATATAGCCAAGATTAGAACGAACTCTCATGAACTCCATAGTGAAACAAGGCGTTGGTTTATTCCTAAAACTCCATGGGAGGAAAGGGTTTGCCATATGTGTGAGTCTATGAGTGTCGAGGATGAAAATCACTTTCTCTTATAGTGTCTTGCTTACACCCATGTTAAATCTAAGTTTCATCGTATTTGTTACAATACAAACATTTATAACCTCCTAACTTGCCAAAACTATAGTGAGCTTGGAAAGCCTCTTGGCAAGCTTTTTGAGTACATGAACAAGATTTTAAAGTAAACCAATTTTTT
>LPNX010009872.1:82047-93036 GCA_001517045.1 Pseudotsuga menziesii | reverse complement strand
AGATATTGATCAATGTTACATCATGAACTTCGAAAAAGATACATCAAAGATTCAAACACCAATACCATACAATTTTACAAATCAATCAAACTCTAGATAGTATAGTCTAAACTCTAGATAGTAGATAGTAGAGTATAAACATACTAGGGCAAGCCTCTTAAACACTTATAAGAAAATACCCTTGTTAAGGTTTACAAATTACTACATATGGGCTTGTCCTTAGACTTTCATACTGGAAAATGTTGTTTGGGACAGTCATAGTTAAATTGGTTTGGCTGGAAAATACATTGCATTCCACAGTCCCTTTGGAGTTGACAAACACACTTTTGCTATCTACTTGTGAAAACTTGGAATTGCTATAACTTTTGGCAATGGCATCAACAATTTTACTGAAAGTAACGTTTGGAGTCTGGACTGATAAAAGAAATACTTGTTGGCTGGAAATTATCATTTATTAAATTATTTGACAGTACCATCTGGCATCTATCTATCAATTTTCAAATTGTCATTTTAGTGCTTGGTTGCCAGTGGCCACCTACATCTACATAGTGATAGCAAATATTGACATTGTTTTACAAGCTGGAAAATACATTTTGTGACAACTCTTGTATTAAATGTTTGATTGGAAATTGGGACAGTCATTCCATTGTTTATTTTGCTGGGAATTACATTGCCTACGACTACAAGTCACCTCTTGCTCACCAATCCAAAGCTGGAAGTTACATATCTGTTGAAAACTTGAATAACATTTATGATTTATCATTTGAGTCTAGACTCTACATGCACAGTCACGTTATGAGTCACGTTATGCCATACCCCTAAACAACGAAGATTTAAACAGCGAAAAAACCCCTAATTTCATCACTTTTCACAGGACACGTGTCCTAAAATCGAGACACGTTACAAAAGAGTGTCGGACACGCGTTGACCACGTGTCCCAGGGATAAGACACGTTTTTACCACGTGTCGGACACGTACCGTAGCGTGTCTTCACTTGGACACCGCGGGTACGGACACGTGGGCCAGTATGGACGTGTCAGGTAACTTAGTTCAATACATATGTATCAGGCAGATTCCAAATTGAAAGTACATTGGTATCAGACCCCAACTTGGGTTGATATTGTTGAGACTTTCCTACTTAACCTTTAGTCACCTATTTGTTTATAGCTATCCGGCCATTGGCCACATATTTATCACAAATCAATATAAATCTCATATAAAGATACTTAGTAAATTTCATAAGGTTTTTTTTGTCGATTCCATGCTTATTTTTCTTTTCACAGTCAATATAATCTCATAGAAAGAGAGTTAGTGAATTTCATAGGGTTTCTTTTTGTCGATTCCATGCTTATTTTTCTTTTCACAGTCAATATAATCTCATAGAAAGAGAGTTAGTGAATTTCATAGGGTTTCTTTTTGTCGATTCCAGAACTGCTATTATGTGTGTCTATTCCATTGTCGTGGTTGACTGTCCCGAGCCTACAAATATTACTGGATACAGGATGGCTCTAAGCTTTGTATACTCACCATGGGAAATAAAAAGTATGACAAAGGGTTCACTTGCATAGCTAAACATGAACACTAATAGTCAAAAGGAAGTCCACCACCATTTTACAATTCACTATACAATCATACATTGCCAAAAATAGTTTGCAGATATGGAATGGATTGACCTCAATTTAGAGGTTAAGTTGTAGTATTTTATTGCCAACAATAGTTTGCACATATGGAATGGCTTAGCGTCAATTTAGAGGTTAAATTGTAGTATTTCATTTCTATTGAAGAATCCCTTTGAAAGAGAATGGTATTCGCTCTATTAAATCCACCAAGTGTGAGGATCCTGCTAATATGGAAGTGGAACTCTTTGTTGTGAGAAGTCATCTCTTTGTAATGCATATAATTTAATATTAAAAATGAATCTATACATAACTATTTAACTATGTGAAACATAGTCAATACCTATAAGTATATAGTCACATTGTATTGTATTTTTATCTTTATAATATAGAGAATAGTAAGATGCTATACAACACAATATAAAAAATATGTATTTTTAATACATTTATAGATTATGCATATGGTATAAATCAATTACAAAACAGAACTACATAAACAAGATATCTATTACATATTAAGGTGTTCTCTTGATTGCAACAATGATATATATTAAAGTGTTCTCTTCATTGCAATGATGATTTCGCTAACCCTTCATCTCTGCTGAAAACTAGGAGAGAAGTAGGCTAGGGGGAAGTAATTCAACTGTGTTATGGGTGACTTGAAGAGTTTATAGCTTTGTTTGTGATTATTGAAAAGTTTGTAGGTATGTAGCTTTGTTTGTGATTTTTGGAATTCAACTATGTTATGGGTGACTTGAAGAGTCTGTAGCTTTGTTTGTGATTATTGAAAAGTCTGTAGGTATGTAGCCTTGTTTGTGAATTTTGGTTCCCAAAGGGTTGGCGGGACAATAAAATAAAACTTCGCCCCCACCAAATAGGTATGTAGCCTTGTTTGTGAATTTTGGTTCCCAAAGGGTTGGCGGGACAATAAAATAAAACTTCGCCCCCACCAAATAAATATCTGAATAAAAATGACAACCAATCATTTTAAGAATCTAGGAATCTAGGGTGACTTTGAAAGTATGTAGCTTCCTTTGATTATGGGTGCCCATAAGGTTTTTCTTGAATAAAAAATGAAAAGAGTAAATATTAGATATAAAATTGCAATTCCGACAATAAATATTAGAGATACAATTGCAATTACTAATATTTTAGATAACTATAAATTCAATTTTTATTTTAAATAACTATACCATAAAAACATGAAAGTGTATAAAACTAGCAACAACCATATCACTAAGATCAATATGTTTGATATAGGCCAGGTATATATTTGACATATTGATAATGTTTTTTTACTAAATTGGCATTTCGATGCATGCAACAGGTGCATATGTAGTAAGCCTCTATGTTGAATAACCTATACTAATTTTAACCTTTCTTGAAATTAAACCTCCTCTTTGTTGAGTAGCTATAACAATCTATATTGATTTTAACATGACTGAATCAATATTCCAATATCATGTTATTCCAAGCAAGCTCTGAAATCTTGGATTGTTTCTCCTTTTTAATTCTAGGAATGCATATTTTCAATGAAGTGAGGCTTGCATAGTATTTTTTTATTAAGAACGTTTTTTTTAACATTGTTTTCATTAAATGTCTCTTTAAAAAGGAATACCATTGTTTGGTACTTCATACATTTTGGGTCTTTAGTCCTTGAACTATTTGGGGTTTTGTTTGTATATGTATTATGTAAGAACCATACTATTGTCTATTAGTGTTTGGTCACATTTTTATTTTATGATTTATATGTTTCTGTATGTCATTGATACTGTGATAATTAACATGTGATAAGTACAACTAGTGATAGTTGTAAAAATTAAAATTAATCTTCAACTATTCGATTACTAGATACAACTACAATCTTAACTTCATCGATTATTATGTACAACTCCTAATAAAATAGTTTGAACTCCTAATAAACTCCTGCATATCATAGTTGGGCATCTAGCTAATATACAATTAGTATTACATGTTTAGGTTTTCCATATAGATATAATTAGGTTTTTGATTCTTTTTAAAGGAGGTTAGTCTAACTCATAATTAACAATTTCAAAGAAATAAAAAATAACTTAGTTAACATCTGATATGTACAATTTGTGATAGTTGGAAAAATCAAACTTCAGCTTCAATTGTTCGATTATTAGATACAACTATTCAATTATTAGCTTAAATACAATGATTATACAACTATTAGCTTAACTTCAACTCCAATCATGACTTTTACTTGAATTACAATTGCCAATATATTAATTTTTAAATTAATTATTGGATACAACTATTAGCTTGTCGCTTAACTCCAATGATTTTACAATTATTAGTTTAAATTCAACTCTAATCACGATTATATTGGATAAATAATAGATTAACTATTAGATACAACTATTAGCTTAACTCCAATAATTCTACAAATATTAAATTAAATTTAGATGAACTCCATCTCTTAGCATGCGAAGTTGACATTGATTGTAGTGAAACCATGCACCAAGAACAATCACTTTGGTAATGTGCAGCTTATGTGACAGTTTATCTCCATCTTGTAGTTGGGAGTCGAGTTAATGTGCATAAGGCTTAGTCTAAGTTAATATGCATAAGGCTTAGTTAGGATGATAATCTATTTATATATTTATTTTATGTCTTAATTTTGTGATCAATCCCATTTCACATACAAAACAAACAACTTTGGAAGTGAGTGTATGGATGGAAGTATGCAAACATAATCTATGTTTTGCAAGAGTTAAAAGGTCAACTAACATTGTAGAATACAAACTAATATTCAAAAGGAGGGTATCTTTAGCCATCATTGTTGTCTCCTTGAGGCTATTTAGTGCAGTGAAAGTTGGACTTTAACATCAAACACTCATGAAAGAGAAGAGATATACAAATACATATTAATTGAGTTAATTGATTTAATTTGCTAGCATCTTTTCATTGTGGTTTAATTACTTACTCTACATGACCATCCCTAACTACCAATACTAAATGTTATTCATTAACTTGATTGGTCACTAACACTCATGATATTTATTACACATGAATACATAATATATTAAGGATCCTAATATATCTCATAATAAATGATTATTGAGGCAAGTCTTTAAGCATGGCATTTTATGATTTAAATATGATATTATCTGCCAATTGATAATAATGGGATTCTAAATATTATGGATTTTTTCATGACAATACGTTTTTGTAGTGACCGAAATGGAAACTTTGACCAATAAGAGTAATCACATTATGATGTAGGTAAGTGAAATATGACCTATTTTATGATCACAGTCAATTTTGTCTATATTATAAATGCTTTCTTGTTTACAATGCAAAATCTAGATGGAACTTCTTTAGGGTGTTGATTTTGCGTTCTAATGTTATCCCCCTGGAGCTTCCATTTCTGGCTTCTTTGTTTCTTTATGTTAGAAACAGTAAGCTCATTGCCATCTAGTATTCCTATGACATGAAAGGTTTTGCATTCATATTTAAATGGATGTTGTTCATAGTCCTTAGGAAGTTATACCCATTTCCAATATCTACACAATGACTATAGAGTATAGTCCTATGCCCTGTCATGATTGTAGTTTGTTAAGTATATATGATTCTATTCATTCTCCCAGTATTTCAAATCATGCTTGGTTTTCCAAAGAAAAAGATAAAAAGATAGCCTCATCCTAAAATCTATGGCCCCATGAATATGCTTATATCCAATGTTGTTGGGGGTCATGTAGATCTCTTAGTGCAAGCACTGCAACATCACTCGAGGAAGCGAAAAAACATTATGAATTGGCATCACAATATATCCTAACCATTTGTCCTTGTGGATACTCATTAGCTTGATGGAAAAATGAACTTTGCTCATCCCATGGTGGATAGGATCCATGTGAAGCACCAACTATTGGGTTGATCATCCTCTTTTGATTCTCCTTATTGCTCCACTTATACATGGCTCTAGGATGATCATGTTTATCTACTATATCCTTGGCATCCACTCTAAGATAATTGTTGTTGATAGGTCTCATATAGTGGTACACTTATGGTTGCTAGGGAATAGTGATTTTTGCAATCCCATTAAGACAATTTCTTGAGTTTTTTTCAAAATTCCTAGAAAAGGTTTGTGGGTTTCATAACTTGTTTGATCATATATTGTGAAATTATACAATCTATCATCCTTTGTTAACCATTAGATACTCAAAGTTGTATATTGATAGTTTTTACCATTATAGAGGACTCTGTAAGTTAGGTTCCCAAATTCTTAAAGGGTGCTAGCTCAATGGAAGAGCACCTACCTTACAAGCAGGAGGTTGGTGGTTTGATTTCTCCATGCCCTAATGATATTATAATATAAGTTAAAAACAACTAAATTAGTAAGCAAAAAATAAGAGATAAGTAACCAAACAATGAGAGACAAGTGACCAAACAAAATGACCAAAATTCATGTATAAAATTACTAAAAACGACTAAATTAGTGACCAAAAAATGAGAGATGTGAAACTAGGTATTAAAAATGATGCAACATGTGGCGCTAATGATGAAGCCAAACATGGTGTTGATATGGTAGCAAAATAAGATGCAAACCTAGGCATTAAAAAGGATGCAACACGTGTCGCTAATGATGAAGCCAAACATGGTGTTGATATGGTAGCAAAATAAGATGTTACTTTGGATGCAAAACATGACGCTACATAGGAAGTAAAATATGGTGCAACAATAGAATAAATATTTAGCGTCATTTTGGTAGCAAAACACGATGCAAAAAATGAAGCAAATATTGGTGCAAATTTTGGACGCAAAAGTTGGCACATATCTGGAAGTAAAACATGATGCAAAATGGGATGCTAAAGTGGTAGCAAAAATGGATGCAATAGTGGATGCTAATTTGGATGCTAACATGGTGTTATTAAGGATGCAAATATGGTGCTAACAGAGATTTAATTTAAGAAGCAAAAGCAGACACTCGCTAGGAATCCAAATAGGATGTTATTTAGGAAGCAAACCTTGTCGTTTAGGAAGCAAAGTTGGATGCTATTTTGGAAGCAAAAAAATAGACGTTATTTTGGACGTCATAAATGATGTTATCTAGGAAGCAATTTTTTTTTTTTTTTGAGACGCTTTAAGTTTTGTCCATGACGCGTTTCATTTAGCATTTAGTTTGATCACTCAATGTAAAAAAAATTACACTAAAAAGGGACGCTAATTCTAGTATTTATTGTAGTGACGCATGATATTTATTTGGCTTCCAGTAAAGATTGAGATAATTTTGGTTTTTTTCTACTTTACTTTTTTAGTTTAATATTAATTTGGGTGTTGAATTAGTTTTTATAATAAAATAAAATTTTAAATAATAAAAATTAAAACTTTTGTTAAAATTATTTAATGTTATTTTAAAATGGAAATGGTTTGCATATTATGCTAACCAAATTAATTCATTGGAAACCATTCTATAATTGAATTACTTTTGGATATTTAATAGCTCGCCCTTTAGTGAATTGAAATATTAATAATATGTAGGAATTAATGTATGTGTTAAAATCAATCATGGCCCTAAGCTAACCCAGCCAAAGAGCCCATAGTATGTGTTCGAACAGAGTATTGTGGACGCCCTATGTAATTGCACGAAGAGATATGAAGGTTAGGACGAGCAAAATGGTGGCAACAAGATTATATAACCTCTGTGAGCAAGGGATGTTCAATGAAACCAAACAATATAATTCCCCTACCCTGTCTCAATGAATTAATTGATTTGACCAAAATTGTTCTATAGCTTTTTTATAGATATAACCATCGAATGGAAATTGGGTAAGTCAATTTTCAAAGACAAAAACTATTTTACATACAGTAGAGTAATAAATGCTGCAATGTGAGTTGTTAGATCTCAAACAAGTTAAAATCCAACGACCCACAATGCAACCTCTGCTGCATGTTGAATATTATTCACTGTACTCAACATACTCAACATCAGGCTTCCATGAAATTGGATGAGTTGCACGTGGGATGCGAACGCTTGAAGAAGAATTGAGTATTCGGAAAAGGAAGAAACAACTGAAGGACTACTAGGCATGGACAAAGAAAAATTGTCTTTAGTAATAAGATCATCAACTCGCTCTTACAATGTACTTTTTAGGAGGTGGTTTTGTTGGTTTTTCATGGTGCTTGGCTGGGCAATGGATGTTCAATGAAATTACTTTCTTCTTCAGAGGAATTACCATGCTTCAGATCGAGGTATTCCATAGGAGATTGTAGCTTTTCCAGTATCACAACAGTCTTGCAATTGGAAAATCAAACATATGTTATAGATAATGCCATTTCTGTATTTGTTGCAGAGTTGTGTGACAAGTTGCACGGATAAGAGCTGTGGCTGTTGTTATTCGGTATTTTAGTGTTTACAAATTATATTGCTTATAACCGGTTTTGACAGTTAGCTTCTGGCTTATCAAATTTGGATATGTACAGCTCTCATAGGCGCCCTTTCCAATCTCATTGAAATGAATGTATGAGATCCGAAAATTGCAGATAAACTTTGTTATGTGCTGGATTTGTGTAAGAACTGTAAATTGATTGAATGAGCCAATAATATATTTCTGTTACATTTTCCTGTGCTGCAGATCACACAATGGATTTAAGCAGCAATTCATACAACGAAGTCGTGAATCGTCTCAATAAGTTATTGAAGTAATCTCACAAGATAATTTAATTCGTTGTACTCTAGTCTGAATCAGTTGCAAGTTTACTCTATCCTGATTGCTATTTCTAGATCTCGCGTTATTCTGGTATTTTTATTGGGGTAGCTCATGGTAGGCAATCCCCTAATCTGGTCTCTGCTGCTGCCAAGAAAATTGAGGAAATTACCTATGAGTTGCAAATACAGGTTGCAGTTGCACTGAAAGACGTGACCCAGAAATTGGCGGATGGGCCTGTTGTTGACCCAGTCTAGAAGTTCAAAAATGGATTCAGCCACTTCAAAAAAACAGGTTTGCCAGTAAGTATTACATAATTATAGATCGATAGCAAGATCAATCCTTAATTATATGTCGCACTCAATTAATCCAAGACTTGAAAGATTCTGATGTGCAGAAAGGACACAGATTTGTTCTCCAAATTGTCCAAATGAGCAATCTCCCAAGGTTAGGTTAGCTTTCTTAAATATTCTGTAGGAAGCTCTTGCACTTGTGGTTATTAAGTACAGTAATCAGTAGTTGTTACAAAGATATTTGACATTAATGGCCTTCCTAGTGCCCAAGTTAAAAAGATAGGGCGATCTCCCATGTCCACATGAAACTAATAAATGGTATTTACCAGAAGAAACAAACAAACAAGCATCTTGAAAACCAAATGGAATTGGCAGTCCTGGAATGATTGGACTGCCGCAGTGCTCTATACTACAAAACAAACCCGTACATACCTTTTCCTTAGACGCTTGACTGTGCGAACCATTTCTTGCAATTGTAGACAGAGAAGAAGGCCTGCAAACAAGTCACCGCCAGAAGTATCACTGCAGCTACCACAAACAGAAATTTCCACTACCCGAATATGTGTTCGTTCACAAAATCCAACTTCAGTACAACAACATTCCATTTTCTGTTATAATGTCTGTTAATGTCTTTTATAACTTTGTTCAGATATGCAACTTTTCTGAGCTGAAGGCACTTACCCATGCTGTTCCACAGGCTCGCAACCTCCCCGTCGTTTTGGAGATGGTTAAAAATAATTCCACTCTGTCTGAGCAATCTCACATCTCTTCGCTGTCGATCATCCGTTCCTGAAATCAGTGTATCGTGTGAAAACCAACGCACCTGGAGAAGCAGAAGTTTCTAATGCCACCAGATTTCTCAAGATTACCTCTGTGTCCGTATCCAACTTCACTTTGGGGAGATAAAGAGTGGCAATCTTCAAATCAAATTGTATTGTGGTAACTTCACTTTGGGGAGATAAAGAGTGGCAATCTTCGAATCAAATTGTATTGTGGTAAAATCAAATTGTATTGTGGTAAGGTTGTAGTTTGTAGTGTTTAGAAAACAGGTTGTATATTGAATCACAATGCTAATTTACAGAAGAGGCTTATATATATAGACTAATAATACAGACAATATATGTACATAACCAATGTGTGACAAATATAATCTAACAGCCCCCTCAAGCTCAAGGTGGAGTGCGAGAGACCAACTTGACTTTGGACACAAGATCACGAAAACGTCCTGGAGGATGTGACTTTGTAAAGATGTCTGCGAGCTGATCACGGGACGTGACAGAATGAAGCTGTAGTGAGCCCTGAAGAAGATGATGACGGACAAAATGACAATCAATCTCAATATGTTTGGTCCGTTCATGAAAAACATCATTATGAGCAATCTGAATAGCACTCATGTTGTCACAGTATATAGGAGTAGCAGAAGAAAGAGAGACACCCATATCCTGTAACAGCCATCGTAACCAAAGAAGCTCCGAGGTAGTGTCAGCTAGAGCACGATATTCTGCCTCGGTGCTAGAGCAAGCAACAGCAGTTTGTTTCTTACTTCGCCAAGAGATAACTGAAGTGCCAAGTAGGAAACAATAACCAGTGGTAGAGCGACGATCTATCGGATCACCCGCCCAATCAGCATCAGTATAAGCATGCAGCTGAAGAGAAGACTGAGAGGAGAAATAGAGCCCATGAAATAATGTTCCCTTCAGGTAGCGAAGAATGCGGAGGACAGCTGAGAAATGAGTGGAGCAAGGAGCAGCCATAAACTAACTCACCTG
Source organism: Pseudotsuga menziesii (assembly GCA_001517045.1). Lineage (NCBI taxonomy): Eukaryota > Viridiplantae > Streptophyta > Pinopsida > Pinales > Pinaceae > Pseudotsuga > Pseudotsuga menziesii. The sequence continues at coordinate 82,687 of LPNX010009872.1, read as the reverse complement.
ATGGACAGCATACGAGATATCAGGCCGAGTGACAGTAAGGTAGACAAGACTGCCAACTAAATGCCAATATAAGGTAAAATCACGAAGAGGCTTGCCGTCACTAGGAGTGAGATGAGTATTAAGCTTAGTCAGAGTGTCGACAATCTTACTGTTTGTGAGATTAGCCCAGAAAGCAGATCAAAGATATACTTGGCCTGTGTCAAGTAATAACCATAAGAAGAAGAAGAGATCTCAAGGCCAAGAAAATAGCTGAGAGGGCCAAGATCTTTTATCTCAAAGTGTTGACTGAGGAACTACGGTTTAAGTTCCTGAATACCAGTGATATCATCTCCAATGATGATCATGTCATCAACATATAGTAGAAGAAGTATGGTACCCCAGTTTGTGTGGTGAATAAACAACGCTGAATCATATCAGCTAATGGAGTAGCCAAGTCTAGAGGGTGAATCCACGGACCTGGGTAACACTTTTTGGCAAGCGCATTTCGGCAAAAACAGAAAAATGCACCTCGGTCGAGGGCTTGTTAAGCCCTCGACCAAGGTCTTAATATCTCGACCGAGGTTTTATCAAGCCCTCGACCAAGGTATTTAAATACCTCAGTCGAGGTATTTAAATACCTCGACCGAGGTATTGCAGGCTT
>LPNX010009872.1:58122-81827 GCA_001517045.1 Pseudotsuga menziesii | reverse complement strand
CTTCTTCAAATTTTTAAGGTCACACAGTTCATTAAATGCAAAAATTCACACATTAAATGACATCGGAATATTTTTTTAAAAATATCACTATGAAGCCAACTTAATATTCTACAATTTGTTTTCTTACTGCAAGTCAAAATTCACATGGCATATATGCGTTTTGAGGGCTTCTATCTAGCACATGAGTAAAAAATCAGGTTTTCATCGCCAAATTTGGCCAAAAAGTGTTACCCATCTTCATGGAATCACCCTAGAGAGAGTAGCACTAAACTTAGCAAACCATGCTTGAGGAGCCTGGTTAAGTCCATATAGAGCTTGACGGAGACGACAAACCTTGTTTGTAGGATGAGATAATCCAGGAGGTGGCTGCATATAGACTTTTTTACTTAAATCACCATTAAGAAAGGCAATCTTGACATCCATCTGACAAATTGACCAATGTCGAGAGGCTGCAACAGCCAGCAAAGCACGCACAGAAGAGAGGCGAGCAACTAGAGAAAAAGTCTCCTCATAATCCACACCGTACTCCTGAGTAAAACCTCTGGCCACAAGTCGAGCCTTGTACCTGTCAATAGTACCATCGGAACAAGTCTTGATTTTGTAACCCACTTACACCCAACCACAGACTTTCCAGGAGGCAAGTCAACCAGATCCCATGTATTGTTCTTGTGTAAAGCATCAAGTTCCTCTTTCATCGTAGCCTGCCAAAGAGGGTTAGTGGAGGCCTCACGAAAGGAGTGAGGCTCATGCAAGGTAGCTAAGGCATGAAAGCAATGAAAATCTTGTAAACGGGATGGGAGGGATCTTACTCGGGTGGATCGGCGAAGGTCATGTGGTGGAGTGCACATCGGATCCTCAGATGGAACAGAACCTGGGGATCCAAGCGGAGCAGCGTCGAGAGCATCAGATCATTGCTGTTCGAGCGAGGTAGACTCTGGAAAAACATTGCTAGTGGGAGTTGGAGAAAGAGGAATCTCTAGAAGTGTAGTAAAGGGAGGGAAGGATGGCATGCTGAATTCACCGACTTTGTGGAATAGACGATGCTCCCAAAAAACTACATGATGGGAGATGCGAAGACGACGAGAGATGGGATCATAACACTGGTAGCCTTTTTGTTCCACTCCATATCCAAGAAAACAGCACAACCGAGAGCGAGGCTCGAGTTTGGTGCGCTCATGAGGTTGGAGTAAAACAAAACATGCAGAACCAAAAACACGAAGATGATGATATGAGGGGACAAAGCCAAACAACCTCTCACGAGGAGTGCAATTATCAAGGATAGAGGTAGGCAACCTATTGATTGTGTAGACAGCCGTGAGAGTAGCTTCACCCCAAAACGGGGTAGGAAGAGATGTGGAAAGAAGCAGAGCACGAACAATGTCTAAAATGTGCCTAAGTTTGTGTTCAGCTCGACCATTTTGTTGTGAGGTTCCTGGACATGACAAGTGAGAAATAGTGCCATAGTGCTTGAGGATGGCTTGAAAAGCTTGTTGAGTATATTCTAAAGCATTATTAGAACGAAAGGCTTTGATGGGTTTTGAAAATTAGGTTTCGACCATTTTTGCAAAAGTGCGATAAATATCCAATAATTCAGAACGAGATTTCATTAAAAACATCCAAGTGTAACGAGAGAAATCATCAACAAAGATAACAAAATAACGTGAACCACTCATACTAGCAACAAGAGAAGGTCCCCAAACATCAGAATGAATTAAATCAAAAGAAGCAGTAGCATGAGACTCACTATTATTAAAAGGCAAGGCCGGTTGTTTCCCAAGTTGACATGAAATACAATCAAAAGGACTATTGGACACTGAACCTAACAAACCCTTTGATGCTAAAAGTTGAACGCAAGATGTAGATGCATGACCAAGACGCAAATGCCAAAGTGTAAGAGATGGTGATGACGAAGGGGCAGCAGTAGAGATGCTTTTGGTGGGGAGGTGTAAGGATGAGAGTTCGAACATGCGCCCAATTCTACGCCCGGTCCCAAGGGTCTGGCTCGTATGAGGATCCTGCACAAGCACACCAGAAAGGTAAAAAACAAGTCTATATCCAAGTTCACACAGTTGGCCAACAGAGAGAAGATTGAGGGACAATTCAGGCACGTGAAAAACTTCAGAAAGAGAAAGGGAAGGTGTACTGACAGTGCCTATATTTTTAACATTCATAGTGGATCCATCAGTTATGCGAATCAATGAGGAATGAGGTGAAGGTGCAGATGTGGTAAATGAAGTAGGGTGAGGTGTCATGTGATTGCAACAAGTAGAGTCAAAGAGCCAAGGGGAAGAAGTACCTGGAAAGACTGAGAGGACAGAGGAAGATGCATTACCAGAACAAGATAGGACGACCTGGTTGACTATTGCCTCGAAGTCAGCTGTAGATAAGGTGACACTGGATCCTGATGCCTGGCCAGAGGAAGAAACTGAAGAGGGAGCAACTAGAGATGAAGCAACTGGAGATGAACCACTCTCAGTATGAGCAACTGCTGCTGTTGGTGCAGTAGATCTTCCCTTACGCCAACACTTGTCAATAGTGTTCCCTTGACGTCGGCAATAGCGACAGTAATTGTTATCTCAAGACTTAGGAGGGACTCAAGGAGTATCAGACCTGTCATAATGCTCTCACTAGAATGATGAAGAACCAGAGGATGGTGTAGCCAACAATGTATGACTAGGCTAAGAGCGCATAGTCTGCGATCTAGTCTTGGCACGGACAAGTTCGAAGATGGCAGTGTCCAAAGTGGGAAGAGGAGAACAATGTAAAATTTGCACATAGACAGGCTCAAAATCATCATGCAAGGCCATCAAAAATTGGTGAAGGCGATGTTGATCTCTACGTGTAACATACATCTCAGCATCAGTGGGATCCTTCCAAATAGGATCAGAAACATCAATTTGGTTCCACAAGAATTGCATGCGAGCAAGAAAATCATTTATACTCTGACCAGGTTCCCGCCTCAGATGGAAAAGCTCAAATAGAAGCTGATACTCGTGAGCACCATCCATAGAAGAATAACGAGAAGCAAGCATATCCCAAGCACCCTTTGCTTCATCAAAGCTGCCAAAGAGTGCAAAAATAGATGGGGTAGCAGTGTTACGGAACCATGTAAGAATCTGATGATGCTTGCTATCCCAATCAATAAGATGAGTGGTGAAGTCCTCATCTGATTCAGAAGCCCCTTTAACTGGATTTTTGACCTCCCCAGTCACATAAAGCCAAAGCTTGCAGCCTTTAAGAAAGCTACGCATAGATTGGGACCACACCATATAGTTTGTGCCATCCAATATAGTCTGAACATGATGAAGAATCTCGTTCTGTGCCATCGAGAAGGCTCAAATGCAGAAACAGACCACAAATATGAAATCAGGATGAAAAAAAAGAGAAGAAAGCACCTGGTATATTGAGCCACTGAAAACTATAAGAGAAAGAGAGAGAGCCGAAAAGGACAGAGCAAGATATTCGCCGGAGAACACTAGCAGCGCCGGAAAGAAAATAAGATGCAGGAAAAAAAGAGAGTTTTAAGGTGATTTAGAACCTGTGCTCTGATACCGTGTTGAGAAAATAGGTTGTATATTGAATCACAATGCTAATGTACAGAAGAGGCCTATATATATAGGCTAATAATACAGACAATATATGCATATAACCAATGTGAGACAAATATAATCTAACATGTAGGAATGAATTTGACTCTCGTAGAGTATAAATCGACCACAGATGGAATAGATAGTTTGTCTTACATGGGCGGTATGATCTTAACAGAGGATTCCTCATTTTTCCCATCCTCTTCTCCATTCCAGGTTTGATCTCATCTTTATCGACAAAAAAATCCAAGGGTTTCTTCAGTGCAGCTGCGGCAGAAATAGCAGAGGCCTCCCATTCAAACAGTCACCTAGGCAACTCTGTGAGAAATGCAATGGGACCAACATTGATAGAGGAGAGACTCTTCCATAAAAAACGGAATGCTTTTGTAGTATTTGACATGTTCTCTGTATCAAGCGCATTGATTCCTTCCTCAATTGAATTCAGATTTTGATTGTTGTTTAGGACAATAGCGTGATACATCACCTCAGGAAACTTGAAGCTGAAAGGACATAATTCTTGGCAGGGAAGCCTCAGCAGACTTGAAAGCCTCTCCTCAGCCTTGGCTTTAGAACCCAACTGCAACTTAAAATATTTTGCAAAAGAAAGAGCTTGATTTTCCAACATCATTAGATCTCTCAAAATGGAGTTGTGGGTAGAGCATGTGCTTGTCGGATGTAAAACTCGCTCCCAGCTGCTTGACGTCCATGTGCGTCTAAATTTTGCATGTACCAAATGCTTTGTCCGGTCATTACGGCAGGTAGGATCCATAACCAGTTGGTTGCGACAAGAGGCGCTCTACAGCCCAGTGTGGGGAAGATCTTGTAACGTGATGTAAAGTTACTAACTTTTGTAACATGTCGGCAAAAAATAATAATGATATTGAATATTATGGGAGAGATCTTGTAACGTGATGTAACTTTAGTAAAGTTTGTAACATGTTGGCAAAAAATAATAGTGATAGTGAATATTATGAGAGAGATTTTGTAACACAAAATAAAAAATAATATCACTTTAGTAACCTTATTTTCATTAATAAAAAATAAATTTTTTAATAGGCCAAAATAAATGTCGGCCACAAAAACAATCTAATATGGGGGAAATGTTGTAACCTTCCTACCTAACAAAACAATAAAAAAATAAAAATTTAATTATCCGTAAAAAAATGTGGTAAAAAAGAAACACAAAATTGAATTATCCACAAAAAAATGTTGGCCTTGCACATGGTTTTAAAACCATGTGCAAGACATTCTAAACAATCCATGGTTTTATTGTACATGGTTTAGGAGGCTTTGCCTCCTAAACAACCCATGGTTTTATTGTACATGGTTTAGGAGGGCCTTGCAAATGGTTTTAAGACCATGCGCAAGGCCTCCTAAACAACCCATGATTGTAGGAGGACCTTGCATATGGTTTTAAACCATGTGTGGGTAAATGATGCAATGTTTGTTCCAAACAAAATAAAAAATATTATATGTTGGCCATAAATAATATTAAATATTATTAATAATAAAATTATATGTGGACCTTAAATAAAAAGATGTGTCTTTTGGTTTGAATCAAATCAATGGATACCTAGCAAGAGGTTTGCACCTCGAGAGATTTGATCCATCTTGGCGCTTGATAGAGCCTAGGATTTGGATCTACGCTGGTCTAGTTCCACCACAAAAGTCAAAAGTATTGCTAATAGTGTTGTCGTATATCATTCTGCTCTTACAAAGAATGATGTTTTTTGTGTTGCTCATAAGATATGGTACTGCAAACATTATTGTAAAAAGTTAAAACTATATGAAAAGTTCCATTAGACAAACACAAAGCTCTATAAGATTTCCAATAAGCAAAGATTACGACACCTAAGGTAGCAAAGGCTTAATCTGATTCTGTAATTTGTATTGGCATCCATTGTCAAACCTTGCCCTATAAAAGTTGCTATTGGAGAAACTACAAAGCTGTTGAAGAATTAGCGTAAAGAGTATTGAAGCCGGGTGTGTGAAACACATAGCAGAGATGAATTTTATGAATTTTGGCTGAGAGGCAATGGCATAGAGATAACCACAACAACGAAAGAACCCCGACAATGGCAGTGGCGGTGGCCCAAGTGGTGACTCTTGGTTCTTAGGCGGTCCATTAAATGAATATTATTGTAGAGAGGACATCTACTATGATGCATTGGTAGTAAGCTCAAAAGAAAAAACAAACTCGTTGGGATGAGATGAGGATAAAAAAAACTCATTGGGATGAGATGAGGATGTCATGCATTGGAAGTAAGCTCGGAGGACAAAACAAACTTATTGCGATGAGATGAAAATGTCAGGGTTTTAAAATCCATTATTAAAATAATAAAATAATAACCAAGTTCATGCTTTAGTAGAAGAGCAGCTTGTTGTCATCATGTTAGTTTGTAACACAGATTGATAGAACATTGATTCATTGCATAAAATTACACACCCAGGATGTTATTAGTTGATCCGAATTTCAGAGGGAATATGGTCTAAATTTGGATGTACCAGTCATAAAAACATTTAATGAGAGGTCACACTCTCTTAGTCATCATAAAAGCATTAAACGCATAGGTAACCCTCTCTCATCCATGGTAATTGACAACCCATGGTATGGCTTCAAGGCACATTGCACCTCTCTCATCCATGGTATTTCACAACCCATGGTTTTGACCTATGGTGTTGCCTCAAGGCAAATTGTAATAATGTCATAAAAAGGCTCTATGCCTTCTCAATAAAGCATGGAAGGATTTTTGGCATCCTACATTTATCTTATTTTATTCAGTTATTGAGTTATTGGTGTTGAGTATCTTTCTAAGTATGGTTTGAGAGGTGAGGCTCAAAGAACCCTCTTTGAGCCTCACCCCTCCATGTCACATATTTACTCTATGTTATTCTATGCATCAAATGTTAACAATTTTATAGCTTTAATTCCCTCCTCTCTCGGCATCCAAGCCTTTCGGGTCTCAACCCCCAAGATCCGGATCAGTGGTATCAGAGCAAGTACGTTCTGCATGGGAATGAGGGTTTGAGCATAGTTCGGGTTCAAAGATCTATAGAGATTCTCAACCTCTTTTTGGCACACTCGAAGTCCATTGCTGGGCCATACACTATAAGCATCACAGTTGGTCCTCGGGCTATATAGGATATCTAAGTTTCAAGAGGAAGTTCCATGATCTCTACAACATCCGATTTTGCTCTACAAACCCTTGGCAATATACGAACTGAAGATCAACACGTATTTGCAAATTTGAACTGATACTGCAACTTGCACAGAGAGTTTCAGAGGCTCTTCCATAGCTCATTGGAAAGATATTTCTGTCATCTAAAATGGGTATTTTTTGGTTTCTCATTTACCTTCCTGGTTTGTGAGATATGCTTGTTTGAAGCAACCTATGTTTGTACACAGTGCGACCTCATGTACTGCAACTTCAAACAATTATCACAGACTCCCAAAAACATATCAGAGGCTCTACCATAGCTCATTGGAAATATATTTTCGTTGGCTAAAATGAGTATCTCACGGTTTTTCATTTGGATCTCTGGTTTGAGAGATATCATCGATTGAAGCAACATGTGTCTGAAAAACCAGCGCGCGCACGTCCCTTGAGCTTCGGCAACCATGTTCTTATTCCTTGGGCCACCACAAAGAGAGTATGTTATATGGATGAAAAGGTCTCTTCAATATCTCAAATGGGTCTTCAACGGAATTTAATTTCATCACCTGCATCAAAATATATGAATGGATTTGCAGTGAGACATCAACTTCACCAAAGACCATTTTTTTTACTTTTATGAAATCCTATTGTAATCATGGTTATGGGTTAACCACACAAAACCCATGGTTATGGGTCAACCACATAAAACCCACGATTATGGTTAGGGGTCAACCACACAAAACCCACAGTTAAAGGTCAACCACACAAAACCCACAGTTATGGTTATGGATCAACCACACAAAACCCACGATTATGGGTTAACCATAGAAAACCCTTCTCCTCATTGGCAATTGACACATTGTAATCATGGGTCTTTTTTTATTATGAAATGATGGGGACCATCATTTTTTAAGGGGGGAAGAATGATCCGAATTTCAGGGGGAATATGGTCTAAATTCGGATGTACCAGTCATAAAAGCATTTAATGAGAGACCACACTCTCTTAGTCATCATAAAAGCATTATACGGAGAGGTCACCCTCTCTCATACATGGTAATTGACAAGCCATGGTATGGCTTCAAGGCACATTGCACCTCTCTCATCCATGGTATTTCACAACCCATGGTTTTGACCCATGGTATTGCCTTAAGGCACATTGTAATAATGCTATAAAAAGGCTCTATGCCTTCTCAATAAAGCATGGAAGGATTTTTGGCATCCTAAATTTATCTTATTTTATTCAGTTATTGGTTCTGAGTATCTTTCTGAGTATGGTTTGAGAGGTGAGGCTCAAAGAACCCTCTTTAAGCCTCACCCCTCCATGTCACATATTTACTCTATGTTTCTCTATGTTATTCTATGCATCAAATGTTAACAATTTTATAGGTTTAATTCCCTCCTCTCTCGGGATCCAAGCCTTTCGGGTCTCAGCCCCCAAGATCTGGATCATTAGTGCTTGCAGGTGATGCATTAAATAGGTTTTTCAATCTCCAAGATTTCCGCCGCCGCGGCAATAACACCCCAATTCGCTTAGCCAAGCCAATGAGGTCATAGTAAAATTGGATTAAATATTTAAAAAAAAACAATAAAATGTTCACCCTATTGTTAAACTATGCAAAAACAATAAAAATTTATGCTCAGCAAGCCGATTAATACTAGTCAAAAGGCATATTGATTACTATTGTACACTGCCTATCGGCAGTTACAATAAGAATGCTTTATATTTAGTAATTCACTAATCATATTATTAAGAGTTTAGTTAAAAAGAACTTATTTAAAGTTTTACAAAACTTTTAGGCAACTTTTTTATAAGTATTGAAAGTAAATTTAATCTTTTTAATCTCTCAAGCTCTCTATTGTCTTTGTGAGCTTACCTTATTATGGAAGATTGAAGTGGTGGAGGCCTAAGTGGAGGGACTTGGTTTCTGGGTTCTGTCGAGGTGCCAACATAGGTTGTCACATTGTATCTACGTTTTATATTAATAGAAATATCCTTTTCTTGTTCAAATTTCATGTGCAATTATATATATTTGTCTCCATGGGTGTAAATTGCTTTATACATGTTTAAATGGATTACACTAGAATGAATGCTAACACTTAATATATTATGCTTGGATATATATTTTTTGCTGAGGGTAAATTGTAGGGATAAACTTTTGATCGAGATCTCAACGATGGTCATCTTAAAGCATCCAGTTTAGGTACGGTTCTTATCCCTCAGTTGTTAGTTTCTTTAATTTATCTGGCATACTTGAGAATGGATTTGATTTCTGGTGTCATACTATTTGTTGTGGTCCACCCCAAGCTATAGGAATATTTTCTTCGTAACAGACATCTTGACATAGATAAATGGTAGATTGGGGTATGATGCAGTGGTAAAGTATCTCAACCACTTTCTTATCGCTAAAGAGTTGTTGGAAAATGTGGCCAGGTACATATCATGGGTGAAGCCATGTGTAATATTGGTTCATCTCCCTGATGTATTGTAGATGGACTTGTCCTTGATTGTGTATAGGTACCCTTTTAAGTACAAGCATTCTATAGTGAGTGAGGTTGAATTCATTAATATGGTTCAAGAGAATTGGCAGTCCTCTGATGTAAGCGAGGATCGATCAACAATGGAACACATAGTTTTAAGGATAAAGTTGTTAAAGGAGGTGGTATCAAAATGGTTGTGGCAGAAAAATATGGTGATTCAAGCAAAGTTCTTGGACATTGAGGAGTGTATAAAGGGTATTTATTAATAAAAACCAACAGGGTTGTTATCAAAGGCAAAGATGAGAAGCCTTGGTTCTTTAAAAGCTAAGAAGTACAAGATTCTATCTATTGATGAAGAAACTTAGAGATTAAAGGGCAAGGTGTGTTGGTTGGACCAAGAGGATTGCAACTCGAAATTATTCCATAAATTTGCATACACAAGAAGACTAATCAATTCCATTTGGGGGTTTGGAGGCTCTAGTGGGGAGGTGCGTGGTACGTAGGAAGAGATAGAAAAGGAGGCTTATTTACATTTTAAGGATTTCCTCCAGGAATTGGGTGAAAGCAGCATAACCCACCAATTAGAGGTAATTTTATAGTATTCCTCCTTTTTTACTATTGAAGAATGTAGGAGAATTGGGGAACTAGTGACTTTAGAGGAGATACAGAAGGTTCTCTCAGGATCTTCTAAGGAACAAATGCTAGGGCAAGACGGTTTGTTCATTTGGTTTTTTTGTACAGTTTTTTGATATTGTTGGCCCAAATATTTTGGCAATGGTGGAGGAATCAAGGACTATAGTTAGAATCAAAGGGGTTTTGAATGTAATTTTTTTGGCATTAATTCCAAAAGAATCATGTCCCTCTATTTTCAACAATTCTAGGACAATTTCCCTTTGTAATCTGGCACACAAGTTGATATCAAATATTATTGTTGTGAGGATTAAAGCAGTGTTGTCAAGATACATTTCCAAGGAGCAATTTGGATTTCTGCTAGATAGACATATATTGGATGCGGTGGGGGTGCCACTAGAAGGTATGCATACTATTAAGGTTTGTAGGAAAGAGGAAATACTGTTAAAATTAGACTTGATAAAGGCCTATTATCAGGTTGATTGGGATTTTTTGAGATTGGTCCTTCTTCAAATTGTGGGGGGAGGGGAGATGAGAAAATGGATAATGGCATGTGTAACCACTGTATATTATACTATTTTGGTGAATGGGTCTCCAATGGATATTTTTGAAGTTGAAAAGGGTTAAGGCATTGTTTCCCCTTATCCCCCTTATTGTTCTTACCCGTGGTAGAAGTTATAAGCTTGATTATTGCGAAGAAGAGGCCGGTGGGATCAATCAAAGGTATAAATATTTATGTTAATCAAGTAGCAACTCATTCCTTATTTATGGATGGTGTGTTCCTTTTTGGGCAAGGCATCGTTCAGGAATGGTTGATGCATCAATCAATGATTGAAACTCATTTGCAGTGCTTCAAGTATATTGTTAATCAATTCGAAGAAGTATGTGATTCTTTAGAAAGGTATAAACTCACAAATTCAATCTGAGAGCAAAGATGTTATTTTGTTATAGATGAGTAGTATGGATGAAGGCTTCATGTACTTGAGATATCCCTAAAACCTAGTAATTATAAGAAATATGATTGGTTTTGGCTCTGTGGGAAAGAGGGAAAAAAGGATTGGACATTAGTGTATGATGTGGTTTTCTTTTGTGGGTAGACTAATCTTAATTAAATGTATCTTAAAGAGAATCTTGGTTTATTGGACATTCTTGGTGAATGTTCCAAAGTTTATCTTGGATAGGATTACGCATAAATGTTTCACATTCCTATGGATAGGCAAAAGGGATAAGATAGGTACTACCTATAAATTGGGAAAGATTGGCACCACTGTATTTGATGGGAGGATGGGGTTTGATGAACCTTTTCAATTTTAAGCAAGTATTAGCAGCCAAATGCTTGTGGTAGTGTATGACAGATACAAGTCTATGGGGATGTTTGATGATGGATAAATACTTAAATGGTATAAGTCGATGGATCTAAAGAATCTAAAAAATGGGAATTTCTTTTGGGGGGGATTAGTCAAAGCGATCCCTATCATTGCAAATTGGCTATTTTGGAGGATTGGATATGGGAGAAAGGTTTTAGTTGGAAAGGATGCATGGATGGGGGATCCATTGAATTACGAGTTGTCTCCATAATTTCAAAATATTCATTGGGAGAAATGTATTCGTGGTTTGGATCAATGTTTGGTGGGAGATGGAGGACAAGGTGGAGATCAGTAATGAAGGTCCACCTGTAATCTCAGATTGAGTGGACCAATGGCTTTGGAATGGGATAGATATGTGTTGATACTAAATCATTATGGAAATCTTGGAGGAGGACAAACTGGATTGGTTCTGGAACAAGATCAATGATCAGGTAGAAGTTAAATTAGCATACTAGGAAATCATATCCACATTACCATTGGTTGAGGATCCTTGGTGGTATGGGGTTGTATGGAGATGGAAAGCTTCATTAAAAATAAGGATATTATTTTGGCTTTCCTTGGAGGAGAAGATTATGACTTGGAAGAACATTAGAAAGCGAGGAGGGGAAAGATTGAGCATCTGTGTCCTGTGTCTATATGCATAGGAATGTATAAATTATCTGCTAATACATTATTCCATTATGAATTCAGCGTGGAGGATTCTTAAATCGATCCTTAAATTCAAGGGAAGATGGTAGGAAGTATATTTATAAAAGAGATTGGATAGTTGTTTTGAAAGTGAACCAAATGGGGAGTTTTTGGAGACCAAATTTTATTGTTGTTGGCGTATTTGGATCCATAAAAACATTGTCTTGTTTGAAAGAACAAAACCATAAATGAGTTTGGTTATTCGCAATATTATGGGACTTCTTCTAGTCATACAGATGTTGTGCAAAGATCCTCCCATAAGTTCAATGACGAATCCGATATAGGGAAGGAAACCCAATTGGGATGTTCGATAGTGCATGCCAAGGAAGTGAGGATCAGTATGGAATTGGTGCAATTTTTCTTCTGAGTAGGTATTGTTTCTTTAAGCTAAAAATGGGAGGAGATGGTGGTACCATCAATAGGGAGGAGATCCTAGACATTTGGAGTCTTTTAAAATCCACCTCCCTCAACCATGTGGATTATCTACAGGTGGCTAGAGATTCAAAATGTATCATAGATTGGACATGTAGAAGAAACTCTCTCTCGTTCCTCAATCAATGGATAGATGAGCAGGGTAAGAATATTGAAGGAAACTTCCTAAGGCCTTAGTTTTTGTCATATATATAGACAATTTGATGGGGAGGTAGACAAATTATTGAAAGAGACCCTACAACTTAGGGAAGGATACATGGTATATGAGGAAATTGTTGATCGTCTAGTGCATTGCAACGAATCTCATCAATTTTTTTGAGTCGTTCTCATATTTTTTTTTGTTCCAGTCTTGTGCTAATGGGGATAAAGAGGGGCCATTGATTACACTTTCCTTTTATCTTTGCTTTAATGAATCTAGAGGATTTTCAAAGTGTTGGAAGATCGATTTCAGTTATTGGTTCTCTAGTAAAAGTTGGCAATCCTTTTTCCTGTATTTATGCCTTAGGCTCTTGGTTTTCTAGTTGGGTTAGTTGTCGAAGAACTTGATTTTTGCTAGGTGAGATGTGGAGGTATATATTATATTTCTTGGGAAGAAGGTCCAAATTGAAGTTCTTTGTTTTGCAAAACAAGTTGCAATTTCCTGGCATCACAAACACGCCTTCATTGCTTTACAGAAGTGGCCTCACAATGAAAGTCACACCTTAAACATATCAATATTGATGGGACAACACATGTTATCTATCTGTCTTCCAGTAAAGATTGAGATAATTTTAGTCTTTTTCTACTTTACTATATTAGTTTATTATTAATTTTTCATATGACAAATATAATATGTTAAGAATAAATCATTGATATGTCAGATTTTAAGGGGGTTGAATTAGTTCTTATAATAAAATAAAATTTTAAATAATAAAAAAAATAAAACTTTTGTTAAAATTATTTAATGTTATTTTAAAATATTATATATATATATATATACATACATACACACATATATATATATATAATAAGGAATTTAAATATCCTATAATTATAAGAAAGGCAAGAATGCTTTGGTATTGTCATTGGTTTAGTCTATGTTTGATGGATTTTGAAGAATGCTTTGGTATTGTCATGGAAATAATGCTTTGGTATTGGCATTGGTTTAGTCTATGTTTCATAGATTTTGAAGTGTAGTTGTACTTACAAATTTTAGCTACTTATTAGAAGTCACAATCAGAAATCAAGTCAAAGGTTATTATAATATAGAAATGAAAGAGAAAATTGAATTGCAAGGCAAGTATGAAAATTAACACGAAGTCATATCACAAGTCAAGTTAAAGGTCTATATAACTTTAGATTGAATATTAACTAGATGTAAAATTAATGTTTAATATAAATAAAATATAAATATGATGTATTTTTGTGAAGGTAAAGTCATATGTGAAGATAGGTCAATTTTTCTTAGAAAAAAAGATTAGCTCATCTTCTCCAGAAATTGTTGTAGAGGATTTTTTAATGGGGCATCGAAACTGGAAGCCACTATTGGAGGCACAGGTGTTATTCTATGGATAGGTGAATTTAGTTGTTTTGAATTAAAAATGAACCGCGATATGGTCAAAAATACCTGATGTGAACTATTAGCACTATGATTATGTCATTCTTTTCCCAATCCAATGGTATTACATCCATCAGAGTTGTTCAGGACTCAAAGATCATCATTGATTAAGTCAATGACATAAATGTAGGTTATAGGTTATTCATCTCAGTCCATGCAATCAAAAGATCAAGGACGTGATTAGGTCATATGTGGAGATACATTCCTTCATATATATAGGGAATTCAACCTTGAGGCGAATGAATTATCTAAGTAAGATTTTTAGGAAGATGAGCATTGTGGAGGAAAGTGTTCCTATGGCTGGCGTTTAGAGGCCACCAACATAGTAGGTTATAAAGACATATGTATAAAGCTCTGCAAACAAATAAAAGCAAGATTCAAAGGTAAAAAAGGTTCATACCTTATTCATTGAAGGCTGATCCAAGATTTCCTTTAACCCTCCTCTTGCTCCTCAATCCAAGAGACCTGCAAAACAAGATTCATCCTTCCTCAAACCAATTTGACGATATGTAAAGCAATGATAATCAAAATAACATGAAGCCATGATATGATTAGCATAAGATCATAAACAAAAACATAACATTCATTAGACAATGATTTGGAAAGGGAAAAACATCACATCTTTATTAATCAAGTGGAAGAAGTACACAAGTTTACCTTCTCCTCATGTAAGGCACCTCGCAAAACCTTTATCTCAATCTCATGCTTCTCTCCAAGAATCTCAGCCTCCAAGCTCTGCAACATAGGAAGATGGAATATAGGGCAAATGTAAATGGGATGAGAGTTCTGATTCCACCAGCATAACAATGCAAAGGATAAGTCCCCGAATCGTGGACCCCTCTCACTCTCTTATATACTTTTATGAAGAGTTAGGGTCGAATAGGGATCAATTACAATCGAAGAAGCAGCTCCAAAACCACCTAAACTTCGGGATTTTTCCATTTTTATATATGTTTTGGTTACTTGAGGGTATACTAATGGGTTTACTTCATAAAAGGGGCAAGTGACACACAATTTTTCTTAGGAAAACTCACAAGTGGGTCAAAAGGTACATTTTTTTACGGTATTTCCCAACATTTTCAAGGGTCAGCGTCTACTGGAAAGTTTTTCCTTGGCCTGATGCATTTTCGATGCTACACAGAAGAGGTTTAATGAATTTACAAAACTCAAGATATGGCTCCTGCTCCACAGGTGTATTTTTGAGTGATTAACAGGAGTTTTCATGAAGTGCTATCATGGAATTGTCATCATGCAATGAAAACATATAAAAGTTTCCACGGACGAAGGAGTGCTATTTTGGGCTATAAAATATGCCCTCTAATGTATGAGGTTAGAGGGGAAGACGATAGCCGAAATACATTATAAAAATAAAACAACTGATTCATGGAGTCAAAGAGAGTAGAGAATCCAAGATCGTAGGTGTATTTTTGAGTGACTAACAGGAGTTTCATGAAGTGCCATCATGGAATTGTCATCATGCGACGAAAACATATAAAGTTTCCACAGACGAAGGAGTGCTATTTTGGTCTATAAAATATTCCCTCTAATGTATGAGGTTAGAGGGGAAGATGATAGCTGAAATACATTATAAAAAATGAAACGACTGATTCATGGAGTCAAAGAGAGTAGAGAATCCAAGATTGTAGGCTCGAACGAAGGTACTAGAAAGAGAGATAAATTCCAGACAAAACTGATCTTTGGGACATACATGTCCATATACAAATGATCGCCATAAATATATAGGAGGATCCAATGTGTGTATAACTAATGTAACTATCATGGCCGCACAATATGAAAAAAGGCGTCGTATCAAATTTAAAGGAGTCATGGCCACACAATATGCAAAAAGGCGTCGTATCAAATTTAAAGGAGTCATGGCCACAAATGAACAAGGTGGATCCATGCTCAATAATTTATCATAGCCACAAGAATACAAGGTGTATCTATGTCTCAGCAAATGTCATATGAAGAGGACAAAGTCTTGCGCAACTCAGGAAATAGAAAAGATAATAATGCTACTGTAAACCCAAGATCTTCAATCCAAACTGCCAAAAGGTATGAATCCTAACCATGTGAATAAAGGATTTGAAGTCGAACATGGAGGAAACCATTTGATTATCTGTCATTGATGAGAACCATTAACAAATGCGAGGGAAACCACCATTAATGAAAATGGTTCTGAAGGTACCTAGTACATTCTAACAAGTGTGAATAAATGGTCTTGAAGTTGAACACCTCAAGAATCCATCGAGTAGGAGACATTAAGGGATTCTTGCTACCAAATACCGAGGGAAATTGCCACTGATGATTACAATCCCCATGGTACTCTCATAAACTCTAAATCTCATTCCCAGATCAAGATGTGATGAAGTCGATAGGAAGTGATTCGTTGGAAGGAAGGCATTAAGGCATCCTCCATCATCCAACAAGAGGCAAGTCAAAGGCTGATTGGATCTGGAACTGGTACAAAGTTGTCCAGCAAAAAACGTTGAATATTGGATGTAATGAACTCATACTAGGGAATGTCCAACACAAAAGGTCAAGGAAACTGCAGAATGGCCGACAAAGGTTTATCCTTGAACAATGAGTACGACACATTAGTGACTTAGGTATCTTTTTGACACAAAGGGACCAATGATACAAATATGCAATGCAGTATACATTGATAGACTCCCCATATAATTGGAAAAGGAACCAACTGGAGGAGAAAAAGTATGAATCGGGATAAGGTGAAAAATTGGAGCCCAACTGTTAATAGAATCAAAACTTGTGCTTTTTTCAAGGAGACAAGACTTGTTTCCATGATGTAAAAGACATTTGAATAAAATTCCCTTTCCCTCTTTCTTGTAAAGGTTTAACAAGTCCAAGAAAGAAAACTCGTGACCTTCTTTATTGTTGGAAAGCTCGAAGAAGAGAGAAGAATGCTTGATAAAGCACTGATCCGTAAATTTTACGAGCTAGAATTATGTCACGTCCCCTCTTGTCAATCTAGTGTGATGGAGAGGGCATGACACTATAACTAGGCATCTAGCCCCATGAACATAAGAAAAAATGCATTGGAAGTAAAATACATATGCAGATGTATAATGCAGAAAAATGCAGTAAATCTCTACTTGTACCTCTAGCAAGCATTCAATACATTCATAATAATTCTTAAAACAAATACATTGCAGAATTAATACAAGAGAGTATGTATCTTGAAAATGAGCTACCCTGAGCAACTAGTTATGCTGCTGCAACATTCCACCCAACCTTAGGCTAGTTGTGCTCATCAATCTCTCAACACAACTGTCACCCTCGAGATGGACATGATTTCTACAAGGAAAAAGGGAATAACAGACTCACACATAGCCAAATACACACCAAGGTTCATCCAAGCCAAGACACAATTGGGTTTATCAGGCTGCTAAGGCAGTGGAAAGGAAGAATTTCTAAGCTAATGAGCTCAACCATAGAGCTATGGATATCTCTACAAGATCTATTTAGATTGGTCCCCACAATACCTACACACCTGACACAAGGAAGTATTCCCTTCACTGCTACACAATACCTCAGGACATACCTTCCATTCTAGTGTTCTCCAAGGTGTGCATGGAAGAGTAGCCAACTCCTTTTGATATTTTATGAGGTCCTTTCTTCACTAGGTTTATCAAGCCAATTTTGGTCCACTTCCACTCATAATTATTACTTACAGTTCAGACCAAAAAAAGGATGCAAGGATGCACATAACAACAAAACACATGTGCTAGGTATGAAGAAAAATGTTTTGGCTATGGGATTCCCAAGATGGGGTTTCCATTAGTCCTAGAAGTTGTGGGCAACCAAAAACAAAATGGTAGATGGGGAATCAACCCTTGGGGAGAAAATTCAATTTCAGAAAATGTTTATGGGCCTTACAAGGGAAGAAATGACCTCTATAAACCCCCAAATCGTGAATCTCTTCTTCCCATCCACTGTGCAACACAAAAATGGATTTCTAGACATGAAAAAAAGAGGGGAAAATGCAGAAAAACATGAAGAAAATGCCTCACCTAGCTCCAACTATGTGAGGAAGTGAAAATCATGGGTGAGGAATGGATTGGGAACACATTTCTGGGTGTTTTCTTTCCCCATTAGCAAAAATAAGATTTCCAAAAATTCATGGCTTGCCCATACATGAAATTGGCTTCCATACCTCTCCATTTCCAATGCATTAACTACCTCAACCAACTCTTGAAAGAATAAATGATTGGGTGCACAATTCAAAATGGGTAGTTGAGAGTTTATAGGTTCTCTCATTGACATTTGGCTTAACACTATTGGCTCAAGGGTTTGAATAATTTCCCTCCCTATTCCTTGTGAAAATCATGCCCCCATCTCTTGTTGCATTGCATAGCTAGTTGTGGGTATTTTATTAAATTGATGTCTCAATTTATATTGTGCCTAGTTAGCACAAGAACCATAGGCATCAATTTTTAGTTGCCAATACATAAAACGCTAAATCGATGGTGGGGCCTTAGCATTGAGCTCTTCACCATGATTTAATAACGATATTTACATCATTTACAATTTTAATGCAATAGGGTCAAAATCAGGATATTACAAATTAGTAAATGCTTGACGGTGTTTTCACAGTTTTGAGAGTCTGAAAACCCCAAAGAAGACTCTAGGGGAGAACGTTTTTGTAAGGTTAGTCTCTTAAGTCCGAAAAAGTATCAAATAATCCATAGGAGAACTCTCTTAGCAGAGGAACACTAAGGTATGCCTTTTTCGTAGTTAGTTGACAAGTTCTGAAAAAGGGGTAAACTATGATCGTACCGATGCTCCTTCAAAAACAAGCAAAATGCTTTAGTTTTAAAGAGTGTGAAGGTGTTGAGGCCTGGAAAATCGCAGGCAACAACAGCAAGGGATTCTCCCCAGTCAACGTTCCCAACTAGCCTGTGACTGTTTGGTATGGGGAATCCGTCTGGTTTGCAGTTCGGCTACCGTAGGTCAAATAACAAAAATAAAGGGTTTTACCGGTTGCAGCCCAGTCCACCGTGTGTATTTTTGTGTTTTTAACTTTAAGTATGATATGCAAGTGCCTATCTAACATGCAGGTTGATAAATAATACGAGGAGCGGTCACAATGTGATGCGCAGGTTCTTACCTCTCGTCTTAAACACCCTCACATCTAAATCACACACAACAGAAAACAAACTAACTGAGCTGTCCCTAGGGAGCAAGATTATCATTTAATGAGTAATATATTACTGTTCATGTATTAAGATAAATCACAGGTAGTTGTTCTTTGAATCAAAACACATAAACATAAATAAAGATATGCACAACAAGATAACTCATTGTTTGTTAAGACATTCATTACTCACACTGGAAATCATCATAAAATAAACCAGAGAACATTCGTACAAGAACATAGGTTCAAAAAGTTAGAACTATCTCACAGTTAATGAATCACAGTTGAAAACGAAAAAGTTCCCCTTCAACATCGTTCATTTCACAACATTTGAACATTCCACTCAAAACTTTCTCCAACAGGCAAAATTGTAATTATATTATTGCAAAACGAAATAGTTCCACTTACAACAAGTTTTTCACAAGTCTCACTGGGAAAAAGCCCCTTCTCTATCTAACTCTCCTATACTTATTCAAAAGGCAAAAACTTTTGGGCTGCCCCCAAATGACCCCTAGGCTTCCCCAATGTTTCATCTCCCACAATTGTCTCATATTTAGTGCTTATACAATTTACAATATATTGCATTTAAACAAACTAATAAAGCACTTAAGTGGAGGGCCCCGCTTGATTGTTTAGGAACTTCTTCCATGCTAAGGCTTCTGATGCAATGTTCTCGAACTTAGAAGGCTCAAGAAAACGAATACTAATTTCAAACTTTGCAGCTTGATTTTTAATCACTTCAATCCTAGCTGAACTTAAGCGTAGTTGATCTTCCAATAACTGCATACTGACCGCTGAATGAGCTACTTCATCTTTCAAGATCTGCTCATCCAGGGCCTTGACCTGTTGAATTCTCTGTTCATCTTCTTGATATCTGTTCTGTAACATCTCTATGAACAGGTCATGGTCTAGAAATGTGTCTATTCTCTGTTCAGCAGCCACCTGACATCAGTTGTAAGTGATCAACAATCTTCTACAAAACTCGATGCAAGCTCCTTTCGTTTTCTTTACAGCCTTCTTAAATTCTTTCGTTGTGTTTATGGAAAACTCTAACAAGTCATAATCTTGTTTTAAGCCTTGTTGATCCTTTGCTAGTAAGTCTGCAGGTATCTCCTCATTGGCCTCCAATCTTGCTATTCTTCCCGTCAGGATTTCTAAAATGTCCCGAGACCTATCTATGAAATATGAAGAAGTCTCCAAGAGTTCTTCTAATCTATTATCTACCTACAAAACTCTGCATCTCTCTTCTTCTATGGACACCTGCAACCTATGCATTTTGCTTCTTTGTGTTAAGACATGGTCTTTGAAAGGATGAATGCTGGTCTGCTATTCTTTGGCCTCTTCCAAAGATACTGCTAGTGAAGCAATTTGTTCTTTAAACTCTGCTGCTTGCACTTGAGATTGTTTCTCCGTTTCTTCCAAGGTATCCCTTTGTATTTCCAACTCCCCAATCTTACTTTGTAGTTGGTCCTTTTCTGCATGAAGACCCTCATATGCTGTTTTCAACTTGTCATTAGCTCCTGATATTCCTGCTGCAATTTTTCTAAGATTTCCTGGGCAACTTCCAAAGACATCTTGTCTACTTGGAGGGACTGAAGCTCTGCCTTTGAGGACGTTGCTTCATTTTACAGGTCTTCAAACTTCCTCTTTAATTTGTTTCCTTCATCTCTCTCCTTTTTCAGAGTGTCTCTCAATTGGGCAGCAATTTTCCTTGATTGCTCAAGGTCTGTCATTATTCGATCCACATTATATTCAGAGGCATGGATCAATGCTGCTCCAGCTCAGATTTTCAGTCTAGGGTCCTTGTCTGTCCCATGGACCACGGTTTTATCATTTATCATCCTCCCTAACTGCCATCCAGTTTCAAATTTCTTCTCAGTCCTCTTCACAATTCTTTTCCTTTCTCTGTCATAAAAAATGGTACTCAAGTCAGGGACGTCATCCCCTTTCTTTTGTTCAAAAGGGATCAGTCTTAAGCCAGAAACAATAACCTGCCCTAAAGTATTGCCAGTAGTTGCAGCGGGGTCTTGAGAATTAGGATTATCCTGATCTTGCACTTGAGTGTCTACAAGGTCAGAAGTTTGTTGCTCTGTCATGGATCCTGTTAGTTTCAGCCTTTCCACTTCCTTCTTCTTAAGCTCTTCATCCTCTTTCTTTTTTCTTTCTTCTTCTTCCCTCTTGGAAGCTTCCTCTGCGCTCTTAGCTGCTTCTTGTTCAACTTTCTTCTTTTCTTCTTCCTCACTTCTAAGCCAACTTTTGGCCTCCTCTTCTAGTCTCCTAGCATCTTCTTCTCTTTTCTTGGCCTCCTCTTCATCTGCTTTCTTCTGCTCAGCCTGGCCCTTGCCACCTTTGGTGGTGATATTCTTTTTAATGCAGTCATATTTTCTGCATTTATGAAAGTTTCCTCATCTTTATCCCAATGGTTTGTATATTCAAAATGCACATTGGCTTCCTTGCAATGCTCCGCCACTTTACTCTGAGAATCATTCCTATGGAAGCTCATTTCTACAAAGTGAAATTTCTCCAGTTCTTGTACAAACTCATCAACTTTTTTTAACTTTTGAAAACTTATAACTTCCCAATTTGAACAGTATGGGAGGATAAGTTTCCTTCTTGTGCTCAAGCTAAAAACTCCCTATACCGTCCAAGAAAAATTGCCTGACTGCTTCTTTGTGTACCACATAGTCAGTGGCATATTTGGGAAGTAACAAAGGTGCCCCGGAGCAACCATACATTCTAATATACATCCCATCCTCAGTCAAGTAGTAATTTGCAAACTCTTCAATGACTTTCAATTCTTTTTCAGACATGCAATTGCATTCTTTCAAGAAAATCAACGTATACAAGGGCATGATAAATTGTTCACACACTTCTCTATAATGATTGTAGTATTTGTGTGCCCATAATGGCTTTTAGGCCGTGTACACAGGGGTTCTATCCTTGTCCCATATGAACCTTAGGTTAGGGAATGGTTGATTGCACATTATACAATCAATCAATATGGAGCTCATGTAGAACTTAGATTTTTTCTAGGACACCCCTCCCAGCGCTGAAGCAATGCAAGCTGAGAGACTGTTAGACATAATATTTGCCCAGTTAAACACAATCCCTTCGGTGGCTACATAGAAGATGATAGGAACCCATCCTATCTTAAAACTTCTTCCATGGGCTCTCCCAAAAAATTTGTTCAGCATTAACGCAATAAACCTGTAAGGGGTCCTTAAAGTAGCTGCATCATAATCCCCTGATGGTCTGGTTCAGAAATTCTTACCAGGTACCATCATTCTTTTTACAGTTTCAACTAGGTCTAGCTTAATCTCCTTCAGCCAACCTTCAGTTAGGTAAACCTGGGCTTCTGGTAAGTGGTAAGCTAATGATACATAACCAGGGCTGTAAGCAGCATAGCCCTGCTTGTCAATGTTGGCCAGAATCATGGTAGTCACGTCTACCCTAGGTAGAATCCATCCAATTACTTCTGAGCATGGGAAAATCTCAGGCCTGGTAGCTACCTTCATTAAGGAATATTTTTCAATATTAGCATATATTGTTAGTTCTTCAAAATCAGTGTCAAGCACTTTCTGGTGTGAAATCAGTCTGTAAATTTTGCCCCACTTGTATTCAGGTTCTACCCCGATGGTGCATCTAGTGTCTTCGTAAATGCACTCAACCTTTGTGATAACCTCCACCTCAGGTTCTTCTTCAACTACAGGAGCTTTCTTTTTCTGCCTCTTTGACATCTCGTCTTCGAAAAAGTTGCCATGTCATACAACAAAATGTATTTTAGGTCCTATTGAGTTGTTCAACCAATATTCAAAGAATGAAGACAAAACTACATAAGCATTTACCTCGGCCACGTTAGTCATGACTGAATCCATGTAAAATACAGAACCAAAGCTAACTATCAAATACTCTTGCACAAGATAGGTTTACAAAAAATCTTAGATACTGCCCATGAATAAAAATCAGCATGATCAACCAAAAACATCATAGCTTCGCTAAGATTGTAGAATTTCTCCCAGCAAAGAAACCATCCTAATCAAAACTACATCCTCGATGTTATTGACCTCAGAATAATATGCCCTAACTTCCTGCTCAAAATAAATCTCATCAAAACGAGGAATATCCTCAAAACCGCGACCCTAGTCTCAAACACAGGAGCAACCAAATCACCCAAAAAGAAAACCCTCCAGCATTTTGAGAAAACCAGGGTAAGTGCCTACCCATTGCAAAAGAAAGGAAAACTTCCCCCCTCGGACGACCATACACAAACCAGGAAATGCCAGTGCAGACAACGTAATGATCGTCTGCACCAGTTTCCTAAACAGTCGGGAAATAATCGAAAAATCATAACGGTTCCGCAACATTCATCAAGGAGAATGAGAACCCCCCCCCCCCCCCCCCCGGGCTACTAACTGTCAAAATGAACCACATATACGCTGATAAAACCACAACCTTGTGCCCAATTGACCACGATGGGAAAAAACCAAACCAAGGACAAAAACCCTAGTTCAAAACTCAACTGAAAGGTGTAGAACATAGTTAGCCTACCTGGCAAGGAGCTATGCAGTCGACAAGGAGAATCTGACGGCTTCCACAGCGATGCCACCTACGAATGAG
>LPNX010009872.1:22487-57948 GCA_001517045.1 Pseudotsuga menziesii | reverse complement strand
CCCGGTGAAAATAAAACCCTCATCAGGAAAAACAAACCAAATCGGCCGGCGGAACCACTAAGGGATCGGCATCCAAATTGCTAATGGGCTGCAACGGTAGAAAATGAAACAACTGTGAGCTTTGCAGTGCAAAGAGATATGTCGGCGAAAAAATCACTAAAAAACAACTCATATTGGAGCTCAAACAAACTGTCACCTCGGACTATAATTTTGTTAGATCGTTGCAACAACGGAAGTTGTAAAAGCAAAAAGTTTCATAGACCAGTAAAAAATCGGGACAAATAAAAACAAAGCTTAAGCGAAACATCGATGAAGAAACAAGCATCGGCGAATGGGAAAACCATCACATGAGAGTTTAGTCTGTTACAGAGCCGCAACGACGGAGCGCAAATACAGTAAGGATTTCTTCTGGTCAGCCTACCCTTGCCACCTTTGGTGGTGATCTTCTTTTTAATGCAGTCATATTTTATGCATTTCTGAAATTTTCCTCATCTTTATCCCAATGGTTCGTATATTCAAAATGCACATTGGCTTCCTTGCAACGCTATGCCACTTTAATCTGAGAACCATTCCTATGGAAGCTCATTTCTCCAATTCTTGTACAAACTCATCAACTTTTTTTAATTTTTGAAAACTTATAACTTCCCAATCTGAATGGTATGGGAGGATAAGTTGCCTTCTTGTGCTTGAACAAAAATTTCCCTATACCGTCCAAGAAAACCTGCCTTACTGCTTCTTTGTGTACCACATAGTCAGTGGCATATTTGGGAAGCAACAAAGGTGCCCTGGAGCAACCATACATTCTAATATACATCTCATCCTCAGTCAAGTAGTAATTTGCAAACTCTTCAATGACTTTCAGTTCTTCTTCAGACATGCAATTGCATTCTTTCAAGAAAATCAATGTATACAAGGGCATGATAAATTGTTCACACACTTCTCTATAATGATTGTAGTATTTGTGTGCCCATAATGGCTTGTAGGCCATGTACACAGGGTTATGTCCCTGTCCCATATGCACCTTAGGTTAGGGAATGGTTGATTGCATAGTATACAATCAATCAATATGGAGCTCATGTAGAACTCAAATTTTTTCTGGGCCACCCCTCCCAGCGCTGAAGCAATGCAAGCTAAGAGAATGTTAGACATAATATTTGCCCAATTAAACACGGTCCCTTCGGTGGCTACATAGAAGATGATAGGAACCCATCCTATCTTAAAACTTTTTCCGTGGGCTCTCCCAAAAATTCTATTCAGCATTAACGCAATAAACATGTAAGGGGTCCTTAAAGTAGCTGCGTCATACTCCCCTAATGGTCTAGTTCAAAAATTCTTACCAGGTACCATCATTCTTTTTACAGTTTCAACCAGGTCTAGGTTAATCTCCTTCAACCAACCTTCAGTTAGGTAAACCCGAGCTTCTGGTAAGTGGTAAGCTAATGATACATAACTAGGGCTGTACGTAGCATAGCCTTGCTTGTCAGTGTTGGCCAGAATCATGGTAGTCACATCTGCACTAGGCAGAATCCATCCAATTACTTCTGAGCATGGGAAAATCTCAGGCCTGGTAGCTACCTTCATTAAGGCATATTTTTCAATATTAGCATATATTGTTACTTCTTCAAAACCGGTGTCAAGCACTTCCTGGTGTGAAATCAGTCTGTAAATTTTGCCCCACTTGTATTTAGGTTCTACCCCGGTGGTGCATCTAGTGTCTTTGTAAATGCACTCAACCTTTGTGATAACCTCCACCTCAGGTTCTTCTTCAACTACAAGAGCTTTCTTTTTCTGCCTCTTTGACATCTCGTCTTCGAAAAAGTTGCCCTGTCATACAACAAAATGTATTTTAGGTCCTATTGAGTTGTTCAACCAATATTCAAAGAATGAAGACAAAACTACATAAGCATTTACCTCAGCCACATTAGTCATGACTGAATCCATGTAAAATATAGAACCAGAGATAACTATCAAATACTCTTGCACAAGATAGGCTTACAAAAAATCTTAGATCCTGCCCATGACTAAAAATTAACCTGATCAACCAAAAACATCATAGCTTCGCTAACATTGTATAATTTCTCTCGGCAAAGAAACCAACCTAATCAAAACTACATCCTCGGCATTATCGACGTCAGAATAATATGCCCTAACTTCCTGCTCAAAATAAATCTCATCAAAACGAGGCATATCCTCAAAACTGCGACCCTAGTCTCAAACATGCGAGCAACCAAATCACCCAAAAAACAAACCCTCCAGCATTTTGAGCAAACCAGGGTAAGTGCCTACCCACTGCAAAAGAAAGGAAAACTTCCCCCCCCGGATAGCCATATGCAAAGACCAAATCACCCAAAAAACAAACCCTCCGGCATTTTGAGCAAACCAGGGTAAGTGCCTACCCACTGCAAAAGAAAGGAAAACTTCCCCCCTCGGATAGCCATATGCAAACTAGGAAAATCCGATGTAGATAGCGTAATGCTTGTCTGCACCAGTTTCCTAAGTAGTCGGGAAATAATCGAGAACTCATAACGGTTCCACAACATTCATCAAGGAGAATGAGAACCCCCCCCCCCCCCCCCCCCCGACTGCTAACTATCAAAATGAACCACATATACGCTGATAAAACCACAACCTTGTGCCCAATTGACCGTGGTGGGAAAAAACCCAACCAAGGATGAAAAACCTAGTTCAAAACTCAACTGAAAGGGGTAGAACATAGTTAGCCTACCTGACAAGGAGTTGTACAGTCGACAAGGAGAATATGACGGCTTCCACAGCGACGCCACCTACGAATGAGCTCCCGACAACTAAGGTACACCGCCCAGTTCGATACGATAATGACAGCACATGCACGGGTTCATAGGAAAAATAATAGAAAAGAAACCCCAAATCCCATATATATATATCCCGGTGAAAATAAAACCCTCGGCAGGAAAAACAAACCAAATTGGTTAGCGGAACCACTAAGGGATCGACATCCAGAATGCTAATGGGCCGCAATGACGAAAAATGAAACAACTGTGAGCTTCGTAGTGCAAAGAGATACATCGGCAAAAAAATCACTAAAAAACAACTCATATCGAAGCTCAAACAAACTATCACCTCGGACTATAAGTTTGTTAGATCGTCGCAAGGGCGGAAGCTGTAAAAGCAAAAAGTTTCGTAGACTAGTAAAAAATTGGGACAAATAAAAACAAAGCTTAAGTGAAACATTGGCAAAGAAACAAGCATTGACGAATGGGAAAACCATTATGCGGGAGTTTAGTCTGTTATAGAGCCGCAACGACAAAGCGCAAATACACTAAGGCTTTCGCAAAATAAAACCAATGGTGATCAGAAAGGATCAAAACCTCCATCATGGTGTTCACAATTTCTCATTCAAAACAATGGAAATATAAAGCACTAGTGCTCCGACGGTTATCAAACAAAATGCCGACAATAAAATATAAACGAGAGCGCATCGGCAGAAGATAGAGCTTTGGATCGGGTCGTCATTCTACTGCACCTTCCCAGCGGTGGATGCGTAGTTGACTATGGTTCCAATTTCATAGCTTCAACAAATTCTAATAGCGAGATAAGAAATCACTGTAAGCCATATTCTAAACCAAATGCAGCACCAGCATCAAGATATTCATTCAACAATCAACAATCAAAATTGCAGTAAAATCAAGAAATTCCAACAAAACTAAGCAAGACAAATTTAAAAGGAGGGTCCCAAATTTTTTAGAGATTTGGGAAATCATTGCAGCTACAACAGAAGGGAAGCAAGATCACTCGATGCTTTTTTCCTAAAGTTTTACCAAGCATGACAATGGCATGAAGAATGCTCAGAGTCTTTTTCATGTTTGAAACCAGATCACAAAAAAGAGAAAAGTAAGCTAAAAAAAGGGTTCATTTTCCGTAAGTTTAGTCCTCTAGGCCCAGAAAAGAGATAAACCTATACCTGAAGATACTCTTCTAGATTCCGAAGAAAATAAAGTATTCTGTTTTCGCAAGTAATCCACAAAGTCCAAAAAAAGGAGTAAACTTATACCTATGTGGATGTTCCTTCACATCCTTTAACAATTTTGAAGGGACAAGCAAACTCGATGATCTAGTCACATTTATGGATTTAGAATAGAGATTGAAGATAACTCCACATATTTCCCGTAAAGTTTTAACAAGTCCTGAAAATTCAACTCGTTACCTCCTTACTGTTTTTAACGAGCTCAAAGTAAAGCAGAAAGAATGCTCTATATGCAAGGAGACGAGTGTCAGAGGCATGCGAAACTAGTTCCAAGTGTAGGGAACAAACCTAAGCATAGTGCAAGGAACACTAAAAAGATAAGGACACTCGAGGAGCGTCTCCTCCAAGTAAAGGGTGTCAAGTTGTAGTAGAAAAATGGTACAAAGATGAGTGACGATGAGAGCAGAGATGAAGGCTTATATAATGAGCTGAAAGCATGGAAGCCGACATCGAGCTCATAAGCACATTAGTGTGTACGCAAATGTGGTTACAACTTGAACAACAAGGCAAGGCTAATAAACAATTGTGAATCCTACTAAGAATCTCGTCTCCAAGAAACAACAATATTAAGATCATGTCAATTGCAAATTTGCTACCTTCTACAAAAGGCATAGTCAAGGCAGAATCGACCAATGAAGACTCTATAATGCCAAGGCCTGAGGATTTATAATCAATATGATCAATCTCAAGAGGAGAGATAAATTTCAAAGGGATGATAGAGTATGCAAAAACAAACTCAGTGTCCCAAAAATTGAAAAATATACAAGCATAATCAAACTCATCTGGATCACTGACTTGTTGTGTGATGGGAGAGTCAAAAGAATCAACAATGAAATCACGGGAGTATCGATCATCGGATGGATCAAACTCACTAAGCAAGTCAGGGTTGGACTTAAACACATCCGAGTCAACATCCATCAGAAGGTCATATTGTATCAAAAATTCTAGGAAGGCTTCATCCAAAGGAAGGAGACCATCTGAGATAGAACACATGTCTCTCGGAAGGAGAACATCCGAGAGAGTAGATATCATTTTTTATGTTTAGCTGGACATTTTATTTACAACAAATTTTCTTTTTGTTAAATATATATAGACATATTATGGCACTGATATTTGTGGACATTTTAGGTTTTCCATGATGGGGAATCATGCATGGAGCAGATTCAATACTCTAGTTGAATCACATAAATAGTTTCAATTTTTGCATAGATTCAAATGTATATAGATCATCTACTTTTGTTGCATATCATGTTGAACATTTTTCAAACAATATATTTGAATTATAAAATTGCTATATCAGACTTCCTTGATGGGTCTATATATTTTGTTATATTTTCTCTACCTCTTAGTTGGTTGGGCAGGTGTTTTGGTCCAAAATAACTATTATATTTCTCTGGGTTTTATTGGAGTATTTATGATGCAAACTTTATGGCTATTCTATGAGAAAACTTGTACTTATTTTTGTCAAGCATGACATATACTATTGAGAAAAAAAGTCATTGTAAAATTATTGTTTAATATAAATAAAATATAATATGATGTATTTTTGTGAAGGTAAAGTTTGTAAAAATGTTTTATGATGATGATGGTAGTGGCTATTAAAGTTTAGAGTTGTGTTGGAAAAACTTGAAGAGAAGCATTCCTAAGTCACTAGAGTTTTGTTGAATTAATTTTTTATGAATTGTTCAAGGCCCATCTTCATCATGGAGTTTATAAGAGTTGGTTCTTATTTCAACAACGTTGACAACTTCTTAAAATTAAATGTAAAATAATTTTTATGTTATAGATATTTTGTATACCTTTTTCTCGATACCCTAATGATTTAAACATATGTATCATTTTAGTGGCAAATGATTTAAACTAAATTTTGACCAATTTTGGGAATCTTCTTATCATTTATGTTAATTGAATTTTGATTTTATATTAGGCACCAATCATAACCATGTTCTAAAAGTTGTTTATATGAATTGTGTTTCAATTTATTAATGTATGAAATAAAAAAAATAGAAAAAAATACTATAGAAAAATAAATAAAAGTTATAATTTGTTTTTATAATAAGAACAAATAAAAGTCATAAAAGTTCTTTAATAAAAATATAATTTATTAAAAAGAATGGATCAATAATTAAGGATTAAGAATTGGTAAAACCAATAAATATAAGTAATTGAATAATTAAATAAAAAATTTAAGGTGATGGAAAATATAAACTAAATAATACTTAAATATTCATATCCATGTGACCTTATCACTTTCATTACCTTACTAAGGAAAGACTTATTCTCATCTAATACTTTCTAGGTTAATGGTTATTCCATCTCTCGATAAATATAGCTATGTTTTGTTCTCCATCCAGAAACAAAGAATCGTATCCCCATTTCTTCTCCCCAAGGCTAAATAAGAAGGCTTTACATTTATTAATTCACTAATCATGTTGTTAAGGTTTTAGTTAAAAATACATTTATTTAAAGTTTTACAAAACTTTTAAGCAACTTTTCCATAAGTGTTGAAGGTAAATTTAACCCCTTTTATCTCCCAAACTCTCTGTTGTCTTTGTGAGCTTGCCTTATTACAGAGGATTGAAGTGGTGGAGGCCCAAGTGGAGGGACTCAGTTTCACAGTTCCGACAAGGTGTTGATAGAGGTTGTCACATTGTATCTATGTTTATATTAATATTAGCGTCCATTTCTCGTCCAAATTCATGTGCAATTATGTATATTTGTATCCATGGATGTAATTCATTTATACATGTTTAAATGGATTATTCTAGATTGAATGCTAACACCTAATATATTATGCTTGGATATATATTTGTTGTTGTGGGTAAATTGTAGGGACAAAATTTTGATCGAGAGATAAACGGTGGTAGTCTTCAAGCATCCAGTTTAAGTACGGTTCTTATCCCTCAGTTGTTAGATTCTTTAATTTATCTAGCATACTTGAGAATTGATTTGATTTTTGGTGTTGTTAGAATTTTGGATAATAGCGAGAGGGGGGGGGGGTTGAAAAAGTATTGATAACTTTTTATAACTTAAAAACCACAATTACAATTTAACACACATAATCAACAAGAAACATAGAACACAAATTTATCATGGAACCTGATTGGGAAAAAACCACCAATACGTCCTATTACTGCAAAATTATATATACAAATGGTTTCTGCCTTCTACAATAGAAAAAGATGGTACCACACCCTATTTACTAGTAACTACTGGAAGGAGGCTACATCTACTACTGACAGGATGCTACTACACCCTAGTTACTAGCTATCGCTTGAAGGAGGATAACCCCTTGCAGGCTTGATACCTTCCCTAGCTCTACCCTACCACCCTCTATTTTTGTATGATCTTCAGATATGCTTTACGATTTCTATCTCTGATTCTACTTTGGTCTCTAACTGCTACAACTGCATTAAACTATATTGCTGAGACAATTTCTCTCACTCGTCATTCTGTCTTTAAAGACCTTCTAACACATTTTATGTGAGTGCATCTCTTCACTGTTGTGCCTTATCATTCTTAGATCATGCCTCTTCATGAATACTCAATTCTTAATTATAACAATTCTTTAACTCTATTCAAGTTTATCAGTCATACCTTTCCGCAACAAAATTTTACCTAATTTTTTTTCTGCAATGATAATTCTTCTCCAAAAATTCTTCTGAATTTGCCTTTCCACAAGAGATCCTTTCCTCAACCATCCTGAGCCATTGATCCATTGCGGAATATTTCCTGTCCATCGATCCATGTAACATACCCATACAACCTGACTAAAATGCATAAAAAATCTTTTTTGCCTTCCACCTTCCGCATTCCTCATGGTGGACTCCGGGTGGCGGAAACCCCTATTACTTTATATTTTCATTTTCTCCTTTTGCCTTCCACATTCCATAAGGCAGACTTCGGTTTGTGGAAACCAATATTACTTTATATTATCTTTTTCTCCTTCCTCCTTCCATAGGGCGGACTCTGATTTGCGGAAACCCATACTACTTTATATTTTCTTTTTCTCCTTCCGCCTTCCGCAGGGCAGACTCCGGGTTGCGGAAAACCATATTAGTTTATATTTTTTTTTCACCTTTCGCTTTTCACATTTCTTCTGAACTGTTGATTTCCTTACGGGTTCAATCCCGAACGTCGATCTACAATCAAATGCGGATTCAATCTTTATTGTTGATACTTTTGTGGATTCAAATCTAGCCATTGATCTGTACATTGTCGATCCTTTTCCTCTTGCATCAATCCTCTACCTCTTGCATCATGTTCACTTGTTTTGTCATTGCTGAAATCCTTTGACATCAATTGAGAACTATTTTCAACATTCTCTCCCTTTGGAATTGATGGCAACAATTTATTTTAGTCAATTTTCTCCCCCTTTGACATCAATGACAAAAGATTCCTTCTAAGAACTCCCCCTCTCATCATATCTCCCCATGATATTGTGCTTCCTCTTTTACAACCGTTGTAAGGGAATCACTCCCAACTTCCATCTAAGATGCTCAAAGGATTCCCTTGGTAGCGGCTTGGTAAATATGTCAACAATCCGTTCTTTTGTGTCAACATACTCTAGTTTGACAATATTCTGGGATACTTGTTCTCTTAGGAAGTGATACTTTAGTGGTATGTGTTTTGTCTTGGAGTGCATGATAGGGTTTTTTGACATATTTATGGCATTGGTATGATCAATTTATTATTATTGGGTGCTCATACTTCACAAGTAAGTATTCTAGCATTTGCTTCATCCAAATGACCTGGGTGCAACATGACGTAGAAGCAATATATTCGGCCTTTGTTGTGGAGAGTGAAATGTAATGATTTTTTTTTACTTAAACATGAAACCAAACAATTTCCTAGGAATAATGCAGCTCCACTGGTAATTTTTCGATCATCAATACTTCCTTCCCAATCTGCATTAGTAAATGCTTTTAAGATGAAGCCTTGACTTTTTGGGTACCATAACCCATACTCCATAGTACCTTTCAAATATTTGAAAATTATTTTTACTACTGTTACATTTATTTCTTTGGGGCTTGACTAGAACCTAGTAACCAAACCTACACCTTGCATCACATCTAGTCTTGTAGCTGTCACATATAGCAGGATTCCTATCATGGATCTATACATGGTATGATCCACTTCCAAAGACTCATTGTCCTTACTTAATTTACAACTTGTGATCATAGGAGTACTGACAGGTTTGTAGTCTTCTATATTAAATCTTTTAAGCATGTCTTTGATGTACTTCGGTTGAGAGATAAAGATTCCTTTGTCTATTTGGTAAACTTGTAACCCCAAGAAGAATGTTAGCTCACTCAACATTGACATTTCGAATTCCTTCTTCATTTCAGAAGCAAATTTTACACTTAGTATTTGTAAATTGCTTCCAAATATGATTTCATCTACATAAACAATAACAATGATCATATTTTTATCTTTGATTTTTAAGTAGATATCACTTTCAGTGGCCCCTCTCTTAAATCCTTATTGCTTTAAATAGATGTCTAGCGTTGAAAACCAGACCCTTGGATCTTGCTTGAGACCATAGAGTTCCTTTTTCATTTTGCAAACGTAGTCTCTATTTTATGATAATAGAAAACCTTCAGGTTGTTCAATATAAACCTCCTCTTCTATTTTTCCATTCCAAAATGCAGATTTGACATCCATTTGATACACTTTAAATTTTTTATGGCATGAGAGTGCCAGAAACATTATGATTTCTTCAAGTCTTGCCACAAGGGAATAAATTTCTTCAAAATCAACCCCTTCTACCTGAGCATACCCTTTACATACTAATCTTGCCTTGTTCCTTATCACTTTGCCATCTTGATTGAATTTGTTCTTGAAAACCCATTTCGTCTCTATAACATTCTTATCTTTAGGTCTTGGGAAAAGTTCCCAGGTCTCATTTTTGTCAATATGATCTAATTCTTCATTCTGGATTTAACCCATTCATCACTTTTGCGGGATTCTATAAAATCCTTAGGTTCCACTATTGAGAGTAGGGCTTGTTCATTAAATGGTAGTTGTCTCCTTGTACTGACTCTAACATTTTTATCACCTATGATCTATGTCTCCGGATGATTCTTTTGTATCCTTCTAGATGGAGTTTTTGTGTCATGTCTTGGGGAGTCTTCTTCACCTTCCTGTGTATATTCCTTCTCTAGTCCTTCTTCTTCATCATGGCTACTTTCATCCTTTTGCAAGTCTTCCTTATCTTCAACATTTGTATTTTCAACACTGTCATGACTTATTAGTCTTGTTGGTTTGATATCATCTATTATTACCATAGTGGAAAAAATCGGCATCAACAAAAAATCGGCGAGGGTCTAGAAAACATCTTCTTGGCAACATCGACAAAAAAGTTGGCAAAAATTGGCAAACCGCGGTAAGCATTAAAAAATGCAAATCTTGTACTTTAATAGGGTCAAAATTTGCTTACCAATTTTTCCCCTATTTGCCGATTTTTCCTGATCTTTCCCGATTTTTTTTTTCAATTTTTTCCCGATTTTTGCCGATGTTTGTTGATGTTTGTCAATTTTTCGCGATATCCGATTTTTTGAAAAAATCGTGATTTTTTCAGTCCAAAAAATATGTAGCAAAATAAATCGCGATTTTTTGGGACATCACCAAAAAATTGGAGATTTTTTCCACTATGATTATTACATCTACACTTTCTACAATCTTATGTAACCTTTTATTATAACATCTATATGCCTTCTTGGTGGAAGAATATCCTAGAAATATTCCTTCATCATTCCTAGAGTCAAACTTTCCAAGATCATCCTCGTTCCTTTTAATGTAACAATTATTGCCAAATAATTTGAAATATTTGACGGAGGCTGGTCTTCCATACCATAGTTCATAGTCCTTATTCACTTTGAGTTTCCCTCTATTAATTATATAGACAACTGTGTATACTGCTTCTTTCCAATATGCATCTAACAGCTTTGCTTCATTAAGCATTGTTCTGGCAGCTTCTTGGACTATTCTATTTTTCCTTTCAACAACACCTTTCTGCTGAGGAGTCTCTGTCGCTGAAATTTGTCTCTTAATTCCATGTATCTCACAAAAATCATTGAACTCATTTGAAGTAAACTCTCCCCCATTGTCTGATCTAAGACATTTGATTTTTCATATATGTCTCATTTTCAACCATTGCGTTGAATATTTTGAACTTCTCAAAGGCTTCTGATTTTTCTTTGAGAAATGTCACCCAAGTCATCCTTGTGTAATCATCAATGAGCAACATGAAGTAATATTTTCCTTGCATGCTTTTAGTTCTTGTTGGTCCACAGAGATCCGTGTGCACTATTTCCATAGGATGTGAGGTCATGTGTTCTTTTGTTTTAAAACTGGCACTAGTTTGATTTCCATGTTGACAATGTTTACAAACTGAGTTTAGAGGTTTTACAAATTTAGGTAAGTCTCTCACAACTTCCTTCTTACTTATTTTGAAAATATTGTTAAAATTTAAATGTCCCAATCTTCTGTGCCATAACCAACTTTCATCAACCATGCTCAAGTAACATTGATTACTAAAACCATCAACCATCACATAACTTTTGTAAATACATAGTTTGTCAATCCACACAAGAATGCATCCCCTGGATTTGGAATTACCTTCATATTGGCCTAGTTGCATTGGGTCTGTAGGTGCTTGATCTTCTATTTCCTACTCCTTTTCAGTTGCTGCCCAAACCTTCCATCCAGGGGACATCAGATGGCACTTCACTCTCACACTCTAGTATGCATAATTTTCTCCTATGAATAATGGAGGTTTGTTAGTGGCTAATCCTTCTTGTTGATCCATAGTGGTTTTTAAATAGGATCTTCCTTCCAATGGTAAACTGTGGTGAAGGAACTCACTCTGATACCAATTGTTAGAATATTGGACAATACTGAGAGGGGGGGTGAATCAGTATTGGTAACTTTTTATAAATTAAAAACCACAATTAACATTTAACACACATAATCAACAAGAAACATAGAACACAGATTTTATCGTCGAACCCAATTGGGAAAAAACCATCAATACGTCCTATTACCACAAAATTATATTTACAAATAGTTTCTACCCGCTACAACAGACAAGGGTGGTACCACACCCTATTTACCATTAACTACTAGAAGGAGGCTACAACCCCTTATTTTGTCAGCTACTACTGGCAGGATGCTACTAGACCCTATTTACCAGCTACTACTAAAAGGAGGCAACAACCCCCTATGGCTTGATGCCTGGCCTAGATCCACCCTACCACCCTCTATTTTTATATGATCTTGATATATGCTTTACGATTTTTGTCTCTGATTCTACTTTGGTCTCTAACTTCTACAGCTACATTAAACTGTATCGCTAAGATAATTTCTCTCACTCATCATTCTATCTATAAATACCTTCTAACACATTTTCTATGAGTGCATCTCTTCACCATTGTGCCTTTTCATTCTTAGATCGTTCCTCTTCATGAAGACTCAATTCTTCATTCTAAAAATTCTTTAACTCTATTCAAGTTTATCAGTCATACCTTTTCGCAACACAATTTTACCAGAATTGCCTCTCTGCAATGATAATTCTTCACCAAAAATTCTTTTGAATTTTCCTTTCCGCAATAGATTCTTTCCTCAACCATCCTGAACCATTTATCCATTGTAGACTATTCCCTGTTCGTTGATCCATGTAACATACCAGTGCAACCTGACTAAAATGCATAAAAAAATATTTTTCTCCTTCTGCCTTCTGCATTCTACAGGGCAGACTCCGGGTGGCAGAAACCCCTATTACTTTATATTTTTCATTTTCTCCTTCTACCTTCTGCTTTCTGCCTTCTACATTCCACA
This sequence comes from Pseudotsuga menziesii, assembly GCA_001517045.1. Classification (NCBI taxonomy): domain Eukaryota; kingdom Viridiplantae; phylum Streptophyta; class Pinopsida; order Pinales; family Pinaceae; genus Pseudotsuga; species Pseudotsuga menziesii. The sequence continues at coordinate 45,107 of LPNX010009872.1, read as the reverse complement.
GGGTGGACTTCGAGTTGCAGAAACCCATTATACTTTTTCGCCTTTTGCATTCCGTAGGGCAGAATCCGAGTTGAAAAAACCATATTAATTTAGATTTTCTTTTTCACTTTCTGCATTTCTTCTGAACTGTCAATTTTCTTGCGGGTTCACTCTTGGCTGTCGATCTACGATCAAATGCAGTTTCAATCTTAACTGTTGATCCTTTTGCGTATTTAAATTTAGTAGTTGATCTGTACATTGTCGATCCTTTGCCTCTTGGATTGATCCTCTGCCTCTTGCATCATGTTCACCGGTTTTGTCACTACTGAATGCATTTGAAATCAATTGAAAACTATTTTCAACAAGTGTCATACTATCTATTGTGGTCCATGCCAAGACACAGGAATATTTTCTCTGTAACACACATCTTGACATAGATCAATTGTAGTTTGGGGGATGATGCAGTGGCAAAATGTCTCGACGATTTTCTTGTCACTAAAGAGTTGTTGTAAAATGTGGCTAGGTATATATCATGGGTGGAGCCATGTGTATTATTGCTTCATTTCCCCATTGTATTTTAGAGGGCATTCTCGTTGATCATGTATAGGTACCCTTTTAAGTGCAATCATTCTATAGTGAGTGAGGTTGAATTCATTAAGTTGGTTCAGGAGAATTGGTAGCTCTCTAATGTAAGCAAGGATCGATCAACAATGGAACACATAATTTTAAGGCTAAAGTTCTATATTGAGTGAGGTTGAATTCATTAAGTTGGTTTAGGAGAATTGGTAGTGCTCATATGTAAGCGAGGATTGATCGGCAATGGAACACATAGTTTTAAGGCTAAAGTTGTTAAAGGAGGTGGCATCAAAGTGGATGTGGCGAAAAAATATGGTGATTCAAGCGAATTTATTGGACATTGAGGAGTGTGTAAAGGGAATTTATTACTAAAACCCAACAGGGTTGTTCTCAAAGGAAAAGATGAGAGGCCCTGGTTCTTTAGAATCTAGGAAGTACAAGATTCTTTCTATTGATGAAGAAACTTAGGGATTAAAAGGAAAGGTGGGTTGGTTGGACCAAGGGGATTGCAACTCGAAATATTCCATAAGCTAGCATAGAAAAGAAGAGTAATCAATTCTATTTTGGGGTTTGAAGGCTCTAGTGTGGAGGTGTGTGGTATGCAAGAAGAGATAGAAAAGGAGGCTTATTGACATTTTAATGATTTCCTCCAGGACTTGGGAAAAAGCAGCATAACTCACCAATTAGAGGTAATTTGATAGTATCCCTCCTTTTTTACTATTGAAGTAAGTAGGAGAATTGGGGAACTAGTGACTTTAGAGGAGATAAAGAAGGTTCTCTTAGGCTCTTCTAACGAACAAATCCTAGGGAAAGATGGTTGGTTCATTTAGTTTTTTGTACATTTTTTTGATATTATTGGCCCAAATATTTTAGCAGTGGTCACATAATCAAGGACTATAGGTAGAATGAAAGGGGTTTTGAATGTAAATCTTTTTGCATTAATTCCAAAAGAATCATGTCCTTCTATTTTCAACGATTTCAAGACAATTTCCCTTTGTAATATGGCATACAAGTTGATGTCAAATATTATTTTTGAGAGGATTAAAGTAGTGTTGTCAAGATACATTTCCAAGGAGCAATTTGGATTGCTACTAGATAGACATATATTGGATGCGGTAGGGGTGTCACTAGAAGGTAAGCATGGTTTGTAGGAAAGAGGCAATACTGTTAAAATTAGACTTGGTAAAGGACTATGATCAGGTTGATTGGGATTTTTTGAGATTGGTCCTTCTTCAAATTGTGTTGGAGGAGGGGGAGGAGGTGAGAAAATGGATAATGACATGTGTAACCACAGTCAATTATGCTATTTTTGTGAATGGGTCTCCAATGGATATTTTTTGAAGTTGAATAGGGTTAAGGAATGGTTTCCCCTTACCTCCCTTATTGTTCTTACCAATGGTAGAGGGTCTAATCTTGATGATTGCGAAGAAGAGTTGAGTGGGCTAAATCAAGGGTATAAATATTTATGTTAATCAAGTAGTGACTCATTCCTTATTTATGGATGGTGTGTTCCAAGTTTGGGAAAGGAATCGTTAAGGAATGGTCGATGCATCAGTCAATCTTGAAACTTTTTGTATTGCTTCAAGTATGTTAATCAATTCGAAGAAGTCTGCGATTTTTTAGAAAGGCCTAATCTACAAATTCAATCAAGAGCAAAGATGTTATTTTTTTTTAGATGAGTAATATGGATGAAGGCTTCATGTACTTGAGATATCCCTAAAACCTAAAAATTATAAGAAAGAGGATTGGTTTTGCCTCTGTTGGAAAGAGGAAAAAAAGGATTGGACATTAGTGTATGAGGTGGTTTTGTTTTGTGGGTATACTAATCTTAATTAAATCTATCCTAAGAGAATCTTGGTTTATTGGACATTCTTGGCGAATGTTCCAAAGTTTATCTTGGATAGGATTACGCATAAATGTTTCACATTCCTATGGATAGGAAAAATGGATAAGATGGGTACTACCTATAAAGTGGGAAATATTGGCACCACTAAATTTGATGGGAAGATGGGTTTTGATGAACCTTTTCAGTTTTTAGCAAGCAATATTAACAGCTAAATTCTTGTGGCAGTGTTATGTTTATGGATCTAAAGAATCTAAAAAATGGGCCTTTCTTTTGGAGGGGATTAGTTAAAATGGGCCATATCATAGGAATTGGCTAGTTTGGAGGATTTGAGACAAGAGGAAGGTTTTAGTGGAAAAGGCTGCATGGATGAGGGATCCATTCAATTGCAGGTTTTCTTCATAATTTCAAAATATCCTTTGGGAGAAAACTAGTACAAAATGAGGAATTAATGACTAAAAAAATGACTAAAATATGACTATAAACGATTATTTTTTAGTCAGCGACTAATAGTAGCTAATTTCCACTATCTTATAGCTTGACTAGGTTAGTCGTATTTAAACTAGTCATTAATAGGTTAACTTATTAGTCATTGATTTAGTCATGAATTCAATCACAGACTTAGTCACTGATTGCAACAATTAATGACCAAATATACGACTAAATAAACTACTAGATGATAACATATTCACGACTAAGCTAAATATGACTAAATGCTATTTTCCCTATAAGATACAAGAAATTAGCTACTAATAGTCATATATATGTGAATTTAGTCTTTTTCGTAGTCACGAATTTATGATAGGGAATGAAGGAATCGAACCACCAACCTTCTGCCTATAATTAGGCATGTGCTCTACCATTGAGATAGCACCCTTTAAGAAGTTGTTTTGCTTGATAATGATGATATTCGAACAAAATTTGCATCATTCAAGCATACAAAATAATGATTATCAAATTACTATAGATCCATAATGACTTACCCTGTAGTAGTCATTCAAGTCCTTCTTGCACTTAATAAATGCATTTCAAAGACTTGAAGGACTATAAGCCATTATGTATCTATAGTAACTTTATATTCATTATTCTGTATGTTTGAATGATGCAAAATACAAAAATCCCAGAAATTTATAGGAATGACAAGCATGCATCCAATGTTAAACTATCTACCAAGTCATATAGATTCATGCCAAGATATCTGAATTTGACTGAAAAATCATAAGTAATTGAAGATAGTGATGGATGATGTCATGGAAAGGAGAATTTCAATTTATATAGAAGAAAAGGGTGAGAAAATGGAGCAACTCATCACCCAAAATGTATATATAATAGTAAAAATAAATATACAACTAATTCCATTTCACATCAAGAAGAGTGGGAATTAACTCTAAGTACTCTTAGCCACTAGATAAATAGAAATGAAATGGGATGAAATATTAGCAACAATACCTTCAAGTTTGCTTGCTAATAAGAAGTATGAATACTTATGTGATCATTTTATTCATAGGTGACTTAAACAACCACTAACCTACAATCAAGGCAAGAAACCATGTTTAGATTAATATATAAATAAAATAAAATAAATGTTAAAGATAGAATATGCCAATCCCACTATCATTTATACCTAGAAAGAGAACTAGCAAATCTCCCACAACCGTTCAACATTGTCCAAAATGCCCACTTGGAATGCCACTGTTTAAACAAAACAAAAAGAAATTGAAAACATGAAAGAAGTAATTTACTCCACTTGTCTATTGGATGTAGAGTCCCAAAGATGTACAACATAATTAGTCAAGCACATCCAATAAAATTATAAATGAACAAAAAGAAGAAAACAATGTGGTTTAGACCTTCCTTAATTTCTATACTCAAATATATATTACGGTCACACTTTGTCTCTTAGGAGACAAGTCACTAATGAAACAATGGGAATACTTGAGAGATAGATAGATAGGTAGTTATAGGAAAGAGTGAGACAAATACATACCTGAAGATATTAATCAAAACAATCTAGAAATGTGGATGATCTTTCAATCCCATTGCTAGAATAAATGACAGTCTTTTAGGAAATTCATACATCAAGCAAATAGAAGATTCTTTCAAATGTGTAGAGGAGCGAAGTTCCTTCCCGATTAGCAATGTATCAGGAATGGAAATAAAAACAAAAAACAGAATCAAACAAGTCTCATGCTTAGACTTCTAAGCCATAGTAAAACTTGTATTTTAATTCTGACATATTTGGTCTATATTTTTTCTCATATCATATGAAAAATATTAGAAAGAAAACAAATACATAAGATGAAAAATAACTTTTCATGAGAAAATGTATATGCCAACCTAAGCATGTTTATAGCTCTCATTTCAACTTCAACCATTTGTCTTCTAAATGTAAGGAAAGAATTTATCACAATAAATTGTCTTTACCTTAATTCCCTAAGAACGTTGCCATGCAGCCTCTAATTCATCCTAGACCACGTGCTAGCCTTTCTAACTCCAGATTGTACTTCCCTTTTTAGTTTTTTCATTGTTGGGAAAGAATGTTGGCATTCCTTCTTACAAGGGAACAACAAAATAGTTTTTGTACATTGTGAAACTTCATTTAATTTGACTATACAAAAACTGTTTAGAAACCTAACATGTACAATAATCTAAGAAGACAAAATAAAAACATCAAGAAGAAACTAATTTATAATTTTCCAGATATATTTAAGTCCAACTTATGTTTCCAACAATCAATGGAAATATGGATTTCTCTATCATTTTCAAAGTCCCCCCATTTCACCTTACCAAACAGATTTACTTACTAAAATCCTTCATTTTACATGTCACATCATGTCAACGATGTAATTCCAATCCATGCTAGATTCCTTTCGGATGTTAGGAATATTGCCCCTTGTATTGACTGTGTGACAATGCCGATGTTGGGATAAAAGATCCTTGCAATTGATATTAGACCATCCTCAACACTGCTCTATGGATACTCATTACAAAGATTTTATATTTTCATGAGCATATATTTGCATGATTGTGAGAGAAGTATATATTGGTCCAAAATAATTATTTCCATGGAAATTATAAGCTACCCAACTAACCAGAGTACAAAATAAATTAATGCCTCTTGTTTGTTTATTTGATCTAATCTTGCCAGCTAATAGTTCCAAGTCAACAAGGTCAAGAATTTCCATATGGTTGTTATTCAACAAGTCTAACAGGATATGCTTATATAGGGTAGCACATGCCATATCATTTTCACATAATTCATTAACTGTCAAGAATCCAATACTCCTTTTGGATTCTCTTTTCACTTCATTTACTGATTACCAATCAAGTTCCACTAGATCGAGTAAATGGTATCAAACCAACTTGCATTGTACTTGGGAAACCTTAGAGATGGTCAACTCCACAAGATGATGACCAAGTTGCAACAAAACAAAATAATCTTTTGTGGCTACACAAATTATTTACACTAACTTCTAATAAAATACACCAACGTTGTTTTATTTGCTTTGCTTCCTTCAAGGATCGTAGGCTTGTACACTTTCTGGTGCTTGTTTTCATAGACTTTATTATATATATTATAGAAAGGAAAGGTCCATTTCAAAATCCAAACCCGCCACAAAGTATCCCCTACACCTTCCATAGAATCTGCAACTTTTTTAATCTCCTCTGCAAGCTTCTCCACATGTCCATACATGGAATAGTACCTGAAATGATATTGTTTAAAGAAGGTCATTACATGCATGGAAATTGCGGCAATTATACTAGATGCATGTTGATTGGCAACATATTGAATGACTAACTGCTCTTTCATCAACTAAAATGTTTTATTCACTTTCAGAGAAATGCCAATTTAGCTTTAAATGGCATAACTTAGAACAACATGCAAATGTGATGATGCAGCCAAAGAATGAAACAGATCCAAATTCATATCAGGAGGAATCCTACTTGAGAGGCATGACCAAAATAAAGAATGTAAAAGTAGGCAATAAATGAACACATTTCTCCTTACAATTATATCAATCATATATACTTGTTTAACTTTGCAAAGCTTTTGGCATTTTATAGATGGATCTTCCTTCACATTGAATCTTATTCAATAACTAAAAAAACAATTAATAGCACAAGACAGATTATCTGGACAATATCTATAAACAACAAAATAATGTGGATGTTTTGGAGTCGGCATGAGAAAATCATTTTCCAGAAACAAGGTAAAGGGAAAATTTAACACATTACAACCATATTTATGAACGTTAATTTCTAGTTAAATACATCACAACAAATGGCAGCATGCATGCATTGAGGGTTTTCTCAATCAATTGAGCCATCCACCCAAGGCATTTTTCCAGTGGGGAGGCCACAAGTCACGTGTTCAAATTTGGTCAACTCCCTCAACTTTACAACCACTATTGTGGTTTGCAATTGACCCACCTTTCATCCAAATATTCCAAGTAAGAGGAGGGGAGCATGGCGGCGGGGGGGGGGGGGGGGGGGAGAGAAGGGGGATGGGGATCCCACAAGGTTTTCCTTGGAAAAAAAAACAAATGACTAGAGTTTAAAGAGATATATTAATTCCACATGTTGAGAGGAAATCAATAATACAAAGTAAGCCATTATGGAATCAAATTTCCTTTAATTATACTTATTGCTTTCCTCTAAAAAAGAAATAAGTACAAAGTAAGTTGATATATGATAGAGCTTGCAATGGACATTAACAACTTAACCAAATATATGACCTTTTTAAGACTAATAAGTTTAAACTATGAAATTTAAGCTAAAAGAAAGAAATCTAGATGAAAATTAAATTGTCTAACACTATCTCGACCAAGAGCAAATCTTACCAAGTTAACAATGTGTTCATGATATAAATATGAGACAGTAAATAAGTTTAACTCAGAAAAATAATATCTCACAATTAAAATTATAACAACTTTCTTATTCATAAAAGTTTTAAAATAGAAGAGTAATAAAATAAGAAATTATTTCACTATCCGATGATCATAATTATCAAAAGATTATCAACATTTAGCATTCCAATATTTGACCATAATAATGATTAACTAATTGCTTTAAAATATTTTTTAAAATACAAATATTCCAATTTATTAGCTAATAAATAAGTAACATCATACCATCAATCCCATCAAGAAAACTTAATAAGACAAAAGATATAATATTAATATCAAACATAAAAATTGACTAATGATTAGAGTAATTCTTTTATAAAATATATATATAAATGAGAGTGATTTTTTTATAAAATATATATACAAATTACATCACAGCATAATCGTATATAGATCCAATTATAATAGCAGCAATATGGTAAATAACATAATTTTGGTCGCAAATTTAATCAATTGATGCCGATCCACACGATGATCTCTTTATGCTGGCATCTCTTTTATCATTAAGACGTCTTCCATCCTCTTTGCAATCGTGGCAGCCAAGTGTAAAAAATAAGAACAAATTCTAATTTTATCGTGATAATAGCAATGATATCCCTGCAAAATGACACAACCACAACTTGGTATAGTATTCAAGCCATACATAATATGTAAACCGTCAAATAAAGTTCTTTCAATTAAAATTCACTTTCTTAAGTTACATTTTCAAAGACCTTTTAAAAAAATCAAGAAAAGTGTAATTTTATTAATTAAAGAAAGAAATTTATTAACGTTACAATATTAAAATGTGTCTTAAATTTCCTTGAAAGTAATGATCTTGTCCCATGTTCATTGTTGTTTTTTTTTCAAATTTTTTATTCATTTTATCTATAACTTCATTCTAAAGCATTAATTAACTTTACAATGATGATGATGGTTAATTTTAAAATTGTATTTCTATGCTCAAAGAGCTTGGTGAGAAGCGTCCCGAGATCACTATAATTTTGACAAGTTAAAAGGCTAGGAAGGTTGGTATTGCAACAAAGATTATGAAACTGAGATCTAATGTGGGTGTACGCGGGGCACTCTAAGAGGAAGTGATTTTCATCTTCAATGTTCCTATTCTCACAGAGATGGCAGATCCTTTCTACCCATGGTGTTTTAGGAACTGTCCAAAGACCTGTTTCACTATGGAGCTCATGAGCGTTCATTCTTATCTTGGCTTTATTAATTTTTTTCTTTGAACGGGTTAAAACAGAGAGATACTTTTGATCATCTAGAGTAGGGTTGATGACCTCCTTATAATATCTTAATTTTCTTTTAGCCTCTAAATCTTTCTCACACCACAGTTTCTCTTTAAACTTAGAAGTAACAATATTTTTAATGTTATTAATATTTTGCAATGCAATATTTTCATCGATCTCCCAGTGGTTTAACCAGGCCCTGGTATCTTTATACCAACCTCGCTTGAGCCTTAGGTGGTTTTGGATGGAATTAAAAGCTAGCTTAGGAAGTCTATGGTCTCCCATGTTATTGATTTTGTGCTTGTACAACAGGAGCCTAGTCATAGCTAGGCTCTCGATAGGGGAAAGACCCACTTCTATAAGGAGAATAGGATATGGTGTATTGCTTTTAATTTTATGGTTATACATTATAAAATGCTTCTGGATTTGCTTAATCTTTCTCCAAGATTCTCTAGAGATGCTGCAACCCCAAACCTCACATCCATACAAGATAATAGGAGTGACTAAAGTTTCAAAGAGAAGCTTCTTTTTATCCCACAACACAAGGTTTGCTACTTTACAATTATTTTCAAGACCAAAGTAAGCTAGAGGACTCTCTCAGAAAGAGGGGATCGATTATGAAGAGACATTTTCTCTAGTAGCAAGGTACACTTCCATCATAACTATCATGGTACCTGCTTCCATGATGAAGTGGGACTTACACCGTATGGATGTAAAGACAACCTTCATTAATGGTGTGATTGAGGAAGAGGTTTACATCGAACAACCACAAGGATTTGAAGTCGAAGACAGAGCGATTCATGTATGCAAGTTGAAAAAGGATCTATATGGACTGAAGCAAGCTCCTAGAGCTTTGTATGACATAATAGATAGCTTCCTGACAAGCATGGGATTTACCAAGAGTAAATTTGATGCTAACATTTATATGAATATTATGGATGATGAACCAGTCATACTATTGTTGTATGTGAACGATATATTTCTGACTGGAAATGAGAATCATATCAAGGATTGCAAGAAGAAGTTAGCTGAAGAATTCAAGATGAAAGATATTGGATTGATGCATTATTTCATAGGGTTGGAAGTGTGGCAAAGCCCAGAAGGAATCTTTCTAAATTAGGGAAAGTATGCAGTGGAAATCTTGAAACTATTTGATGTTTTGGATTGTAAAGCCATGGCCACACACCCATGGACACCAACTTGAAGCTATTGTCTGATGAGACATTAGAGTTAGTGGATATGACTCAGTACAAATAGATTATTGGGTCATTGATGTATCTTACAAACACAAGGCCATATATATGCTTTGTTGTGAACATATTAAGTCAGTATCTAATTAAACCTAGATGGGTTCACCTGATAGCTGCAAAGCATGTGATGAGGTACCTAAAAGGTACGATAGATTTGGGACTTTACTATGGGAGAGATCATGATTACAATTTGTATGGATATATGGATTCAGAATGGGAAGGAAGTTCCACATATAGGAAGAGCACCTCAGGTGGATGTTATTGTCTAGGATCTACAATGATCTCATGATTTAGTAAGAAACAGTCCAGTGTTGCTCTCGGTACAGCTGAAGCAGAGTACATTGTAGCTTGCTCCGCTTGTTGTGAAGCGATATGGCTTCAGAAGCTGATGTCATGATTATTTGACGTGGATTTGGACACCACAGTAATTCTTTGTGACATTCAGAGTTGTTTAATGATGACAGATAATATGGTGTTCCATAACAAATCGAAGCACATAGAAATATGATATTTTTATATAAGGGATATGGTACAAAAGGGAGCTATCAAGCTCCATTATGTGAGTACCGATGAGCAAGTTGATGATGTACTAACCAAGCCTCTATCTCGAGTGAAGTTTGAATATTTCTGTGACAAGCTTGGTGTAGTTCGAAAAGAAAATTCTCACAAGGAGGAACAGTGATGGGATTACATATGATGAAGATATGGACCTTCTTCAAGGAGGAACAAGTCGAAGCTATGGTATTTCCTTGAAAGGGAAGAACAGGTCAAAGAACCCTCCTTATACAAAGGGGGATCAGGTTGATAATATAAAAATTACCAAGAAAGGGGGATTAATGATGATACTGACATTAACGATGGATGAAAATGATCCTCTCTTGAGGATGGCAAGTATAACACTTTGTGCATGAGAGTGGTCCTAATTACTAGATAAGGATGGCCCTATAGATGTTACTCTCACATGGAGAGTACCCACATTTAGTTTTGAATACCATAAAATAACACTCGCTTGGGAGTGGTCCTAACCTATGTGGTATGGATTCTCTACTATGAGTTCTCATGTTTTGTCTACTCTACAGACAAAACTCTTGCATGGAGAGTATGCCTACATTCATATGTAGATACCATAGAATAACACTTGCTTGTGATTGGTCCTAACCTTTGTGGTATGGATTCTCTATGATGAGTCTTCACAGACGTCATAGTATAACACTCATTTGGGAGTGGTCCTAACCTATGTGGTATGCATGTTCTACGATGGTTTGACATTTTGTATGCAGTTGAGATCTACTCTGCAGATAATACTCTTTCTTAGAAGAGTATTCCTGCATGTAAGTGTAGATAATGCAGTATAACACTAACATGGGAGTGGTCCTAACCTGTGTAGTATGGATGGTCTACGATGAGTCCTCATGGGCGATATGGCCAGAACTGGGTGCGGTCGATATCTACATTTACTTGTAGAAAATTTAGCTAGTCAATATCATGGATCATGTTGATAGAGGATTCAATCATCCTTGGACTTATGTTCTAAAGTGATAGGGATTGATCATCCCGCAAATAGATCATGTGTACTGTAGGTAGCATGGCAGAAAAGGGTTAATTAGATCGAAGTGCGGCTGCAAAGGGTCAAGAAGGATCGAAGTGCTACTAGAAAGGATCGAAAAGATCGAAGTGCTGCTGCAAAAGGATTGAAAGGATCGAACTGTTGCTACAAAGGATCGAGAAGATTAGAAGGATACTACACAATATCTAATTGTTGCTGCAAAGGATCAAGAATATCGAAGTGTTGCTACAAAGGATCAAAGTACTGCAAAGGATCAGAAGATCGAAGTGCGGCTACGAAGGATAGAAAGGTCGAAGCATTGTTGCAAAAGGATCAAGTGATCGTGTGATGCAGAAGATGAAGAGTAATTGCTCAAGTTATTGATTCTGAAAAACTTCCTATGACGTATAGATGCATTACCTTGATGTACTGTTAAAATATTGTCTCTCTGTTCTCTTATAGTCCATGATGACGTTGTCAGTAGAATAACCTTCTCATTAAGGGGGAGTGTTGAATATTGTAACTTCAAAGGATATTCTAAATTTAATTTACTGATGTAACCCAAGGGAGATGTTATTATTCCTCTAACAGGGTGTTACTATTGTATTTGTTCATAATAGAGTCATGAGGTAAACCCTCCATTGTAAGTCGGGTCATTAGTACCCTAATGAATAATATAATATATTGTTTTGAGTCTTCCTAGGTGAAGTTGGACCGGACAATTTAGTGGGGATGACTTGATTAGGGTAAAAGTTAGTTGGCTCAATGTGTATAAATAGAGGAGCTGTGATTCTTATTTGGACACAGACTCACTCACTTGAGTAGTGCATAGGAGAGAGAGAGAGACATAACAAAAGGAGGAGAACACCTATTTTTTGGGGGTTATCTTTTATACATCTTATACAGAGGAAGTTTTGTTGGGTTTTCTTCCCCTTGAGGGTTTCCCAGGATAAATACTGTGTTTATCTTGTGATTGTGTTTCTATCAGTGATTCTAGATATGTTGCTGCTATGATATTTGAATTGAACACTAATGAATCTAGTCTACCATATGAAATATTAACGCATTAAACACCAACGTCACCATGACTGAATGATTGAGTAGTACAACAGAATAAATCATTTGTTTTTATGTCTTTACCTAATCAAACTACATTCCTATCCTCCTCTCAAGCTTTCTCCTACATTAATTAAAATCATGTCTCCAGTTCTTGAATCCAACCAATGATTTTCAACACCGAGTTCCTTATCTTAAGCATCCATCAAACTATTTGGCCCTTTTTCTCTCAAAAGGAAACCAAAGTTTCAATTAAAGGAATCTAGGTAATAGAACATGATAGTTGCTGGCGAGGTTTAATATTTGCATGAAGCCTTGGTACTATTTTATTAAATATTTTATTGAACTCTTCAACATATTCATTCTCATTATTATCTCTATTTAAGGCAACTAACCAATACCTATTGTCTTTTTTTCCTTACATATTTCCATAAAAACACTTTCGATGTGAGCCATTGTGGTTATAGACTTACAGTGTTATCAAGGAAACTTGTGAACCAATCTATAGCTTCATCTTAATGACAATACAATAGTTTCATAAGCACATCTAAATGACCAACCTTGGATTGCTTTATCATTGTCATGAAATCATTCCAGTGGTCTCTCACTGATACTGCGTTATTTCCTTAAAACATGGGAAACATATCAAATTATCTTTCTGGAATGTCATGAGGGGCTCCATAATATTTTAAAATTTGAATGGCTTATAACAAATTTGTATTTAGATTTATTTGATTAATTTTATGGTGGTTGATGGGGGTAATACTAGTGCCAAAGTCCACAAGGGAAAATGGGGCCATAGAGTAACAACTAGGGCTGCAAATGGATGAAAAGCGGATCAATTTAATGTTGCTACAAACATTTTCTTTTGTTTGCTAGTTTTTCCATGACTTGCAGGACTAACTTGTAGTCTAAGAAACCACAACCCAGGATCATTTAAGCCGTCAAAATCACATAGGTATTGCACCCAACCTAGACCACACCAATATCATGGATGGATTTTTAAGTTTCTCCTCCCGACTACCTTGCAGGGTTTGAACTTGGGTCGCCGTGCAGAATGAGGTTGTCAAACCCAACCATGCTAGCAGGATTTGGCTTGTTACAAACATATAGCAAAACTGAAGATGGTACATTTTTAGAAAGATGGAATTTAAATGACAAAGGCCCTTTCCAAAGTTTACCTTGAATGCACATGCAATTCAATAAAGAGTGATTTTATTACTCACTGAAACACACATGCAAACTCTCACTGAAATGGCATAACATATATACCTCAACTAGATAACAAAAGAAACAAAGATATGGAAAGAAAGAACCTCATCGAATGCTTTATTCAAAATACAATATTGCCATGTGCTTGGATTCCTTACTGCAACAGAATTATAGTTTTTTCCAGCAATGTAAATCAGCAACTACGGTTAATATGAACATCCAACATAGATAGATACCCCACAAATCACATACCCTTCAAATGATCATGTAACAATAGACAAAACTAAAGAGGTGCAATTTTCTTTATTCCACCAACAACCATTATAAATGGAGGAACCTTTCTTATATAGTTCAAGGATCAAACCTCTTCAATCATAAAATAATAATGTCCATAGTTAAAACCATAGATCTAACTTAGGAATTCAAAAAAAACTAATATCCATTAACTAAATCAAGTGAACAAGTTAAACAATTCATAAAATTTCAATGGACAAATGATGGCCATGCCACATGTCTCAATCTCTAGCAAAATGAATCCATGAGGTTAGGCTGCCTTCTCATAGTAGGTATATTGCCATGTCAAGTACCCCACATGTGGCATGTGGCTCCTCTAGGTGGCATTCCCTATCCATAAGAATACAAATGTGTGTCATCCTTGAGATAGATGGATAGATCCTCATAAATATGAACAAATGCCAAAATGATTCCCTGAAGACTAAGATGTGTCCTTAACCAACTCATCAACATGGTATCAAAGGTGTAATAACCCTCCAAAGGTGTGTAATGGCTAGATCCAAGGAAAATGGAATAAAAAAATAGAGAGTGGTATGAATCCACGTGCGATATCATCACAATGCTCAACTAACTCATAGGAGGAAGGAAACAACCTCATCACTCAGGTAATAAAATAATTAAAGTGTGAAGATGCCTCAACTTTTGTGCCAAGTTGGGGGAGCACTTCACTAAGTGTGGTGCTCCACATAATCATGAATCAAAGCATTTGTCAAAACCCTCCACAAAAGCAAGGAAACTCAATCAATAGGCCTCCAACTAAGTCAAATCATGTCAAACTAGCCATTGCAAGGTCTAAAATGACATAGAAGCCTACGCATAATAGGAGTACTCAACTAGGATTAATAGTCCACATCATCAAGAAATAGTCCATGTGCCAAAAACCTCCAATATAGAACTAGCATTCAGACCATGAGGCTCAAATTAAGCTAGAACATGTGAAATAAACCATCGTAAGAGACCAAACCATGTAAAAATGGGTGCATAGGATTTCTAAGAGTGGGATGCTAATTACTCCAAGATATTATCCACATGTGAAACATACCTAATGTGCTAGGGCACTCATCCACTAGGAACAAGTATCATCAAAACACATCTAAACCTAGTCATGTGGTGACTAGAACAACATAACAAGAAGGGTATATGTGGAGCAATATGTCCTCTAGTGGCAAACCAATACAACAATCATAACCCCAGCATACTAAGATATAACAAAATACATAGGGTCCTCCAACATAAACCTATGGTACATCAATAATCAATCATTATTGAGCATGATATGCTCTAGAGTATATGGGTAGTAATCACTAAATGTGCAATGATAACTTTCCTCCAAACACCGTGCACCCATTGATGGTGATGGTCAACAATGTCCTGTGTTGTTCTAGTTTTTCTACTATTCACAGTTGGAACCCAAAACAAATTCACCGTAAAAGTGGGATTTATGATGAGACTGGGAAGTTTTGTTGCCTTAAGAGAACTCATGTTTGTGACAGGAGCTGCTAATAAAGGTAAACGTTCCCTAGTTTAATCTCTACAGTTGTTGAATGGAGGTCATCCTAACTCTTAGAAGATGGTTCAACTTCACTCTCATGGCTTTTAAATATTGGTGTAAGCTTAGTGGTAGTGTAAAATTATTGTGTATTTTTATAATTCTATTTGTGAAGGAACTCTTAATATATCATCATAATCTATCAGTAAATTATGTAAAAAATTTGTATATAACATTGATCTAAGAGAGCACTCCATTTGGATCTAGTTTGGTTCCATGCAACTTAGCTTAGTATATATGAAGGTGTTTAAGCTTTCCATTTGATATTTATGTGGTAATTACTTCTTTTTGTTAATATTTTAATACTAGTTACAACCAAGATCTCCATGTTTGTTTATCATACGTCTACAAAATGTGTACTTGAAGAGTGTTCAAACTTCAAATCTGTCCTAAAATACTAGAAGAGGTAAGCTTATATATTTGCATATATCTCCTTTTTAATTTGTATGACTAGTAAGTTCAATGATCCACTGCCTAGATGATTTTAAATCTATAAAGGCTACAAATTTTGTTGTATCTTGTTTTGACCTCCATAAAACTTTTGGTCACTAGACAAATGATACTATACTCTTGGAAGGTGTGCTTTCTCCCTGGGGTTTGCCTACTTCCTTTTATCTTGTGCACCCCTTAATTGATTCCCAAAGGACTGAGGGGGTCATCACTAGGGTTTGGATTCTCTAAAAGGTGACATGTTTCCCTAAGCAGACTGACGTGCTTTGCAATATTGGTGTTAATTAGTGCAAGTTGTCATGGCCATTAATTTGGGATGGATGTTCACACATTCCCATATAAAAATGTGTATGGAAGCACATGTTTTTGATAGGTGTTTAGTGCTTTACACATAGTTAATGAATATTATTCAAGCTCCATTACTATGACTAATGTTGTTATGTGCTTGCCATAAAGGTGACGCTATAATATGAGCACTAATAGGGGACTCATAACAATTAACCTACATAGGTGCATTACGTGTCATGTACATTGAATTGATATGTTCATAAGCATAGATTCATAGAGTGATTTCCTAATGTCTATAAATAATCCACTAAAAGAATTGATTTGTACTATATACCATCAACACAAAACACATGTATTATGAACATTGCGTCGAGACATTTATTGTCACTACCTTGAGTTCATCTATATGATTGAGTTATGAAGCTCAAGGACCTGCACACATTCTTACTATTCTATTATTTTCTTTACAAACCGTGTAACCTTGGTGGAGAACTTACTTTCATCATTTGGCATTATTGGGTTTGGAATTATCAATCTGACTGGTGTAATAGTCAAGTGGCTTGAAAACAGTGCCACACAGGAGAATGATGTACAACTTGAACAAATATTTGGATAGGAGAGTGATGTGCGTGAGTAGTGAATGTGCATAATGATGGCGGTGATGTTCTTTGGACCAGAGAAAGCATAGTAGTGTTCAAATCCACCAATGTCGAATGCATGTCACTGGGATGTTATTGCATCAAAGAATGTTTCAAAGATCAATATTTATAATTTTATGCAAAAAAACTATCCTCATAACACCCATAGATTCACTTATTGCTTTCCTAGAGATGAGAGCATACGTTACATGCCAAGAACATACTTGCAATAAGAAAATAATGTATAAGGAGAGACCTTTGCATGCTTTAAGGAAATAAAATGGTTACTTGAGAACAAGTAGGAATTGGAGAATTCCTTGCCACGTCATTAGAATTTGAATTAAATATGCAAAGAGTGTCCCTAGAGGCACTACCAAAAAATAGACAACTTTTGATCCATGAAGCCACCAAACAAGGGTGTCTCTAGTGGTAATTGGGTGTCATGAATCCAACAGAACTAATTGTTTGTCCATCAGAGCCTTGATTTTCAAGCTATGGTGAGTTTCATCTTGCTTACCAATGTCATTCAACGACACCAGACAAATTTCAACCAGGAGCATAAAAACCAAACCAAGGAACGAAATTGAGTTTTGTTGCCTCCTGCAAGTGTGTTTGGGTAAGGGCGAGATGGCTGCAATGCCCACACACTTGTTGGGCATATTTTTCAAAATATTACCCTATTGTACATAAATTTCACTACATGTCACATAGCAAAATGCTAGTTTAGAAAACCAAAAAAAAAATAACTTTTGGTCCATGAAGCCACCTGACAAGGGTGTCCCTAGTGGTACTTGAATGTCACGAATATAAAAAAACTGATAGTTTGTCCATCGGAGCCATGGTTTTCGAGTTATAGCAATTTTCTTCTCACTTATGAAAGCCATTAAGGGACACCAAACAAATTTCACCATGGGCATAAAATCCAAACTGAGCAACGGAATCTAGTTTCTTGCCTCCTGCAACTGTGTTTGGGAAAGGGAGAGATTACTGTGAAGCCCATGAAATCACTCGACACATTTTCAAAATCTTAGCCTATCATGAGAAATTGCACTGCACGTCGCTAAGAAAAACCCTAGTTTAAAAAACCATCAAAATAAGCAACTTTAAGTCCATGAAACCACCGAGCAGGGGCGTCCCTAGTAGTACTTCGATGTCAAAAACCCATCTTAACTAACGTTTTGTCCATTTGAGCCTTGGTTTTTGAGTTATGATGAGTTTCAACTTGCTTTTGATAGCCATTTAGGGATACTACCCAAATTCCAAGTAATAGAATTGAGTTTAGTTACTTCCTGTTGGTACTCGGATAACATGACTCCAACGAAGCTTTGCAATTGTTATAACAATGGAATGATTATTATGTTAAAAACAATATCTATGGTAATAGTCTTTTAGTCATGTTTATGAGGGGATATTATCAAGCATGTTATATTAAATTTACTCTTAGATTACAATGTAAACAATTCATGAACTTGATTGAGAGATAAAAACCATGGTTAATATGCTATCGAATATATAGATTGAATAACATGTTACATATATAGATTTAATGATATAAAAACTTTGGACAAAATATGCTTCGAAGGGAATAATATATGTGATAAAATATTTTTCTTCACTTTATATATAATCATGGGGATGTCTATTTTTCCTTGCCTCTATGTCTTCTTCTATTGTGATATAAAAATTTATGGTGTACATGTGTGTATGCATGGTTGCGGATACACTTGATATGTTTGGTTACTATCTGTTGATGAGATGATGTTTATATTCATGGTTGGAAAACTTGTGAGAATGCATAAATTATCACACCAATATTTGCAATATAACACAAATTATGCATTATGTAATGAAATTGATACTAATGCTTTAAATTGATTATTTCTTAGTATCTGCAGAAAAATGGTGAAGATGACTACGTAGGTGATGATCCTGATTATGTTTTCACTGATGTACCAGAGAAAGATATTGATGATAATGAAACAAATGGATCAAATGAAAATGATGATAGATATTATGTTGGGATAGATGATGATGAGGATGAGGATGAGGATTCTGATGATGATGGTAGCCATTGACGCTACTATTGAGATTATGGATGTTTTTTTCTTTCTTCATGCTACTAGACACATTTTTATTTTCGTGATTATCTAAGTTCATGTTACATTTTGGGTCATCTTGATTTGTATGGTGGATTCATGTTGACACATAAACTTTGATTATTGTTGATCATTTTGACTTTTCTAGATATGGATATAAAAATAATATTTCTTGTGATATTGGTATTTTCACTATATATATATATATATATAGTTCACTTGTTCTTTTAACCTTAATACGATGATCTATATGATATGTTAATAATGTGATGATGTTTTATAATTTCACTTCTTTTGATGAAAGATAATGTTGATGTTAACGCTATTATATTTTTAATTTATATATATTGGAAGTTGTTGATGATCTTTTCATGGAAAATTAATATATATGATGATATTACTGCTTTGGATAAATGTTGTATGTTTCTGTTAAATTTCTTCATAAATGTTATGCAATTAATTTCAATAATTGTATCTACAATCAATTTGAATGTTTCATAATTTCATTATGTTAGTTCAGCTATGAAGTAAATGATATATGAGAACTATTGAAATTAATGAATAATTATAATAATTTGATATAATAAATATATTTGCACACAATTGGATATGGTTGTAGGTGTTAAATAGAAAGTGTAATGTGGTGCTAATAAGGAAGAAAAAACAAGAGCTAAAACGTGTTATGCAACCAAATCCCGGATATAGCATAAAAAGAGCAGAAATAGACAATAAGAGAGTAATCGACACCTAAAAGATGAATAACAAAGATAAATATCAATCCTCTTCGAGGGAGGAACCTCCTTACACAATGTACAAGATAATAAAAAGATGATATGATGATTCAAATGAGAATATCTCCTTCCTATATATAGGAGATAATGGTGTACAATAACAATTAATGAATCCACTATTAGACCCAAGACTACATAAATAATATGTAATGCACCGAAATATAGGGAGTAATGTGCCACACTATATGGTGTAATGTGTCATCAATAAGGGCTTAACATGCCCCTCCCCTACAAAGAGTGTTGTCCTCAATGCTAAAGTAGTTCTGGATGTTGTTGTATAAAGGACTCATCTTCCCATGTTAAATCTTTTGTGGGTAAATTCTTCCATTTAATGAGATACTTTGAAATTGATAGATTTTGAAGCTATCTAGTTTGTATTTCAGTAATTTCTTCAAGCTCGAAGATGATTTTTCCTTCCTCATCAAGTTTTGGTAACATCGTTTGAACTGGTAGCTTGCCGCTAATTACCTTCTTTTTTATGTATCCTTCTATCTTGAGAGTTTGAGGAGTGCTAATTCCAGCCAATGCATGACAAGATATGGTGGGAGTAATTTATTCTAAAGTATCCACTTCTATTTCTTCTGAATTTTCCTCTTCTAGAGATGCTTCCTCTTCTTTTCATTTTTCCTCTTCATAATATGTGTAAAATAATTTCTTCTTAGTGCACTTATGTCCCTTACTATACTTGCTGTCACAATTAAAGCATAATCCTTTTTCTCTTCTTTCATCTAGTTGTTGGGGCGTGAACCTTTGTGGTGGTTTAGGAGAAGGAACATTATTTTCTCTATATGTGTTGGAGAAGGCCTTTCTAGTATTCATTGTCATATTTTTTTATTTTCAACCTTCCTTGCCATCATGAAATCCTTTTCTAGCAATGATGGTTCAAAGAGACACACCTCATGTTGAATGTTATCTTTAAAGGTTCCAATAAATATATCTAACAAATTATCTTCTGAAATATTCTTCACTCTGAGACTTAGTTGTTGAAATTGCTTGATGTGATCTGTAACTTAACCTTTTTGCTTGAGATTTACCAATTGACTGAAGAAGGTGTTGCTATTTATATCCCCATAATGTGAAATCAATTCTTTGGTGAATATAGACCAAGAGATAATAGACTCCTTTTTATGGTCACAAAGCCATTGGTACCATACAAACTGGTCAGGTTCTAAATACAAGGATGCAATAGTTTCCTTTTGCATTGTAGGCACCTAGTGTAGATCAAGGAATTGCTCCATCTAAAAAAACCATGTGATTGGATCCTTTCCATCAAAATTCTGCATGTCAATCTTGGGGATAAAGTAGTTTCTTGGCCCTACATTGAACCTATGATGTTGTAATGAATCCTTAACTTTTGAGGACTCCAAATTCCTACTCTACAATTGTTTTTTAAATTTTCTCCAGACGTGACTGGAATAAGTCATCTTGTTCCTCCTTATCCTCTCCTTGAGTAGATAATTGAGAAACAAAGTTATGTTTGATGCTATTTTGGACGCCAAAGTAGAAGCCAAAGTAGAAGCTAAACTAATGGCCAACAAAGGAGCAAAATTGGATGCTAAACGAGAAGCTAAATTAGGCGCTCATGAGGAAGAAAAATAAGAAGAAATCCAAGGAGTTAAACGGGAAGAAAAATGAGGCACTAGTGTGGGAGTAACAATGGACAATAAATTGGTCTCTAAAATAGTAGCAAAACATGGTGCTAATGTGGGCGTAAATAGAGATGTGAAACTAGGCATTAAAAATGATGCAACACTTGGCGCTAATGATGAAGCCAAACATGGTGTTGATATGGTAGAAAAATAAGATGTTACTTGGATGCAAAACATGGTGCTACATAGGAAGAAAAATATGGTGCAACAATAGAATAAATATTTGGCATTATTTGGTAGCAAAACATGATGCAAAAATGAAGCAAAAATTGGTGCAAATTTGGAAGCAAAAATTGACACACATTTGGAAGTAAAACATGGTGCAAAATGGGATGCTAAAGTGGTAGCACAAATGGATGCAATATTGGATGCTAATTTGGATGCAAATATGGTGCTAACAGGGATGTCATTTATGAAGAAAAATAGACGCTCTCTAGGAAGAAAAATAGGACGTTATTTAGGAAGCAAATTTGGATATTATTTTGGAAGCAAAAAAATAGACGCTATTTTGGACGTCATAAAGGATGTTATCTAGGACGCAAAAAAGATGTTTTTTGAGATGCTTTAAGTTTTTCCCATGACGGGTTCCATTTAGCGTCTAGTTATACCACTCAATGTAAAAAAAATTACACTAAAAAGGGACGCTAATTCCAGTATTTGTTTTAGTGCTATGTTGATGAGTTTGCTCCTGAGTACCTCAATGAACTCTTGGAAGATGTCATACTTGATAAGAAGGTCAGATATTCACGAAGACATGACGTGGGATATATTTGTGTGGGGCTTAAAGGAATGCATCCAAGAAAAGCATGATGGCTAGAAACTGGAAGAGTGAGGCAACTGTACCCTCACATATTTTCTGAATGATTCCCTGCTTTTGGAGGTCCAAAGGCTTACTAGTGGGAAGGTTTGATCCAAGAGGATCTCCAAGATTGATCAAAATTAAAATATTCAAAATGTAAAAATAAGATTATATCCCTATTTTGAATGTCAGTGCATATTTTTCCTGACTCATTGACATATGAGGAAATGGGCCAGCAACATCACTGTGGATCAACTCAAGAGGTGTAGAGGTTCTCTCATGGCTAGCTTTCTCAAATTTATGCTCTGCGTGTTTTCCTAAGATGCAACCTTGACAGACTCCTTTGGAAAACTTAATCTTTGGTAACCCTATGACCATTTATTTTTCACTAAGATCAGAAAGATACTTGTAATTGAGGTGGCCAAATATTTCATGCCAAAGCTTGCTTGCCTCATTAGCATGAATCAGAAGTGC
>LPNX010009872.1:0-20871 GCA_001517045.1 Pseudotsuga menziesii | reverse complement strand
ATTTAGCAAGTTTGACCACTTTGGATGTGTGGAGGACAACTTGCATAAGGTGGAATATGAAAACTAGGCAAATAAGACAAAAATTGGATTAATTAATGTCTACGGTAGCTAACTAAAGGTTTGATTATTCTAACACCCCCCCTTAAGCCTGACTTATGAGTAAAATATCAGAAAATTATAGGGCCTAGCAACAAGGCTTAGTCACGCTTTACATACTGCATGTCCATTTAACCAAGGAAAGAGGCAAAAACCCAGTGGAAAAAATCCTCCCTTAAACATGGACAGTAAAACAAAATTTGAAAATCTTGTCATCAATCATGCTTCACAGCATGATCAGCAATCCCCAGCAATGATTTGAGATTGCTGAATGTCTTCTCACAAAAAACTTTGGTGAAGATATCTGCTACTTGTTCTGAAGATGAACAGAAGAGTAGGTGAATGGTGCCATCATGCACAAGCTGTCTGATGTAGTGCATATGGATCTCAATGTGTTTGGCTCTCTATATCTGAATTGGATCATTGCATATTCAAATGGTACTCTGATTATCACAATAGATAGTAGTTGAGTATTCTGATTTGAAGCCACACTCACCAAGTAACCCCTACAACCATAAACATTGAGTTGCTGCATTTACAACTCCTCTGTACTCTGCTTTTGTAGATGAGAGTGCAATGGCACTTTGTTTCTTGCTTGACCAACTGATTGGTCCTTCAGAAAGCATGAACACATATCCTGATGTTGACTTTCGATCTGTGTTGTCACCTGCCCAATCACTGTCAGTAAACCCAATCAAATCAAGATCAGATTTAGCTTTGTAGAAGATCCCATGAGTCCTTGTTCCCTGAATAAAGTTAAGGATTCTTTTGGCTGCTCTCTAATGGATCTCATGAGGCTGATCCATGTATCTTGAAGCCACACTTACTGCATAAGAAAGATCAGGTTGAGTATGTGTAAGATACATCAAACATCCAATCAATTGCCTATACAGTGTATTGTTTACCATAGGTGAAGAATCAGCTTCTTCAAGCTTAACTCCTAAAAGGAAAGGAGTCTTGCTTGGCTTGCAATCCTTCATGTTGAATTTGTTCAACAAATCCAAGGCATACTTGGACTGATGTACTTTGATTCCTTATTTGGTTTGAGCAATCTCGAGCCCCAAGAATTGGCTCAATAAGCCCAAATCAATCATTGAGAATGCATGGCTCATTGCATCTTTCAAGGATGAAATTTCATCCTTTGAGCTTCCTGTAATGAGAAGGTCATCAACATACAAAACAATAATCATTAATGAACCATGAATTAGCTTCAAATATACATTTGGATCTGACTTGCATCGAACAAAATTCAGTGATAGCAGAAAGCTATCAATCTTGGCATACCAAGCCCTGGGGGCTTGCTTAAGCCCATACAATGACTTCTTTAGCCTGCACACAAGAGATGGATTAGTAGCAAATCCTTGAGGCTGCTGCATGTAAATCTCTTCAGTGAGATCTCCATTCAAGAAAGCACACTTCACATCCATGTGGTGTACCTCCCACTGCTTTGAAGCTGCAATGGCTAAGGCTGGCCTAATGGAGTCCATCTTTGCCACTGGTGCAAAGGTCTCATTGTAGTCTATGCCATGTACCTGTGAGTATCCCTTGGCTACCAATCTGGCCTTGTATTTTAGAGGTGAACCATCAGCAGCAAATTTGGTTTTGTAAACCCACTTACACTGAACTAGCTTCCTCCCTAGGGGAAGATCAACCAACTCCCAAGTGTTGTTCTTTTAGAGTGAGCTGAACTCTTCTTTCATGGATGTTTTCCATCTTGAATCATCTGCTACATATTCATATGTTTGTGGGTCTGATTCAACCATCAGATAGCATTTCTTTGGAAGCATAGGATCTTTCATGCACAGAGCACTCTCAAACTGAGATCTAGTCCTCCTAGGATCATTAGGATTTCCAGCTAGTTCTCCAGCTGCATGAATGGTCTTTGCTGCCCATTTTGGTCTTGTAGGACTGTTAGGATCTGAAATTAAATCATCATTATCAGAAATATCAGAATCAGCAAGTTCAACTATCTCTTCGCTTACATTTAATGGTTCTGGTGGTGAAGAGGATTCTCCAACTTCCACTGCTGCTAAAGGCTCTTCTTGGAACTGAACACTCCTTTCAATGAAGGATTTGTTTGTGCTCAAATTGATCAGCTTGTATCCTTTTGAATCTTCAGAGTACCCAACAAATAGACACTCTTAGCTTTGGGGCTGCAAAGCCTTCCTCTTTTCTGTTGGAATTCTAGCCCAATCCCTTGAGCCAAAAATCCTGAAATGGGTCACATCTGGCTTGTGCCCACTCCATGATTCGAAAGGAGTCATACCATCAAGATGTTTATGAGGAACCCTATTCTGGATATAGGTTGCACATTTTATAGCTTCAGCCCAATACTTTGGTGGCAAAGTCTTAGCCTCCATCATGCATGTTGCCATCTCTTTCAGCGATCGGTTCTTCCTCTCAGCAACACCATTTTGTTGTGGTGTGTAAGGGATAGAATGTTGCATTTGAATACCTGCATCTGCACAATATTGAATGAACTCAAACTTGACATAATCACCACCATTTTCAGATCTGAGGACCTTGAGTTTCCTCCCAGACTAGTTTTCAACCAAAGCCTTAAAGACTTTGAAGAGGCCATAAACTTCAGACTTGTGTTTCAGGAAGTAAACCCAACAATACCTGGAAAAGTCATCTATGAATGTCAATGCATATTTGGCCTGACTCATTGACATATGAGGAAATGGGCCAGAAACATCATTGTGGATCAACTCAAGAGGTGCAGAGGTTCTCTCACGACTAGCTTTCTCAAATTTATGCTCTGCGTGTTTTCCTAAGATGTAACCTTGACAGACTCCTTTGGAAAACTTAATCTTTGGTAACCCTATGACCATTTATTTTTCACTAAGATCAGAAAGATACTTGTAATTGAGGTGGCCAAATCTTTCATGCCAAAGCTTGCTTGCCTCATTAGCATGAATCAGAAGAGCAAAGGGGTTTGAGTAGGGTAGGAAGTGTGAGAACATGTATACCTTCGAAGTGTGATTTGCAACTCCTTTTGCAATGACTTTACCACTTGAGATCTCTGTGATCTCAACTTCATCAGGGGAGAATATGACCTTATTTGGAGACCCTGTGTGGGTCATCTGATACACTGATAAGAGGTTAGAGGCAAGACCTGGAACATACAATACATTGTTGAACTTACCATGGTCAAGATTAGTCCTCCCTTTGCCCAAAATTTTAGTGAGAGAGTCATCTCCCAGTACTATTGGTGGACCTTTCAACATGTCAAGTGAGGTGAATGACTCCTTGGTTGAAACCATATGTCTTGAAGCTCCAGAATCAATGATGAAACTAGGTGAGCTTGATGTGCCAGCAACCAATGCTTGAACTCTCTCTTTGTCTTCTGAATTTGATCCTCCTTCCCTCTTCTTTGAGCTGTCAGGAAGGGAGATGCCATTCTTCTCCAGGAGTTGGGTTAGCATGTCAATTTGCTTCTTCATGCAGGAGCTTTTAAAATGATTTCCCTTACTGCAGTATGCACACTTGCTCATTTCTCCTTTGTTCTTCTTCTTCTGGGGGTTCTTCTTGGAAACTTGGGGCTCCTTTGGAGACTTGTTCTTGTCTCTCTTTTGCTCAGGTGGCTTCTTAGCTTTCTTCTTGCTTTTTGAATCCACCCTCAAATCTCCAGAAACCAGAGCTTTGTCTTTGGAAGGTTTGATGGTGCCCATCATCACCAATTTATCTTGTTCTTGTGTGAGAGATTCCATGAAATCTACAAGGCTAGGAATTTTCCAGGCTCAAGCTGTCAACTTTGTGGCATGGAAGGTCGATACAAACACTGAATAGTTAGGGCCAAGATTCAAGAGTATGGCCAAAACCAGTTGCTCATCCTTCTTTTCGATCCCACACTGTTTTAGTTGCAAAACAAGGGCTTTGAACTTGGAAAAATAGAGTTGCAGGGACTCAAAGCTATTGGGACTTAGGGAGATCAATTCATTTTCAATTTGATGTCCCCTCACCTCATCTGTCTTACCAAAAATCTCAACAATCTTCTCCCATACTTCATTTGGTGATGTCAATCCATCAATATGAAAAAGGAGGTCTCTGGATATGCTCAGACACAGGAGACCATAGGCCTCAATCCTCTTGTTGTGACATTTAATTTTCTCTGCAGCTGCATTGGGCTCTGCTTCTGTTTCCATAGTCACTCTGTAGAGGCTTTTGCTCTCAATGGTATCTCCATCTCTTCTTTCCATTCAAAGAATTTAAATGGAGTCAAGATGATCTTCTGAGATTGATCCATAGCTCAAAAATTGTCCCTTCAGTCAGCAGAATGCTCCCAGTCAATGATGTCGAACCTGCAATACAAATTGGAAGGAGAGAAATCAATCTACAAAGGCTCTGATACCATGTGGAAATTGAATCCAGGTGTTAGAACAATTACACTCACAAAAATTGCCAATTACACATGCAAATTACACACAAAGGAGACAGAATATGGAGCAGAACACTAATCTGTATTGAATAAGTGTACAATAGCCAACCCTATGAAGTCATAGGCTGCCACAATAAATAATTACATGAGAGATTCGAATGCATAAGGATGCCATTCGAATTTGGTCAAAAGCAGGCTTACTAAATCTAAGCAAATCCCCCATAGGTGCATAAAGCAGTTTCCAAATCTGTCTAGGAGCTCACGAATTGGAAAAATAAATTAGGCAAGCTAATAGATGATGGAAGGACAACTCATACATGTTTTTCTTAGGAGAAAAGAGTTAACTTCACCTAGTCAAACTTTCTCAATTGCCTTAAAACTCAGAAAAAGTAGGCAATAAAGCATAAAAAGCAGACATGCGCTAGGAAGGCCAGGAATAAAGCAGATTTGATTCCAAGTGGTTTCCCAAGCGCTCCATGACTCAAATTTATCAAGTTTTACCACTTTGGATGTGTGGAGGACAACTTGCACAAGGTGGAATATGGAAACTAGGCAAATAAGACAAAAATTGGATTAATTAATGTCTAAGGTAGCTAACTCTGGGTTGATTATTCTAACATCTAAAACAATTTCTGAATAGATTAATGATATTTAAATCGAAGTTGTTATTTAATGGGTTGTTCTTCTCCAGGCTTCTGAATAGATTAATGATATTTACATCGAAGTTGTTATTTAAGGGTTTGTTCTTCTCTAGGCTTCGTCGTCTGTGGACGACCTATGAGGAGCCTCACACCATGCCTTAGCATAGTCGATGAATAAAAAAATGTTGTTTATCAAACAAATAAAAATGGCAGCCATGTATACATGAATGTATGCATCGTCCAGCAGCCACATGTCTTTCATGTCCTCTGAGAAGTTAAGTTACATCTGTTCATGGCATCCACCGCTTGTCTTTCGTGTTCGTCCTCTGGGAAGTTAAGTTACATTTGTTCATGGCATCCACCGCCTGTCTTTCGTCTCCTCCGTGAAGTTAAGTTACATCTGTTCATGGCATCCACCGCCTGCTACAGGTAAAATTAATATGCTCCTCTGCTCTAATTATCTCTGTAATTCAACGATTATCTTGCTTTGTATTTGTTGAAAACAAATAAAATGAAATGACAAATTATCTACACGCTTCTAACGAGTGAGTCAACACCTTCTCTATGATTTATAATGGAGTAGTCTAACGCTTCGACGATTTCCCCTGGAGCGTTAGACTATTCCTTACGGCCATTACTCTCTCTGGCAGGCCTTCCGAAAGGTGATTTTTCTGTACGCTGTCACATCGTTAAGGTTATTAATTATCAAGGGTGGCATTCCGAAGCGTGACTTTTCTGGACGTCTTCACATCGCTATGGTCATTAATTCTTGTAGGTGGCATGCTGCAAATGCGATATGGAGAAATTACCATTCACCGAGAACTCCTCTTCCTGACGGCAACTTTTTCCGGTTTACGTCCCAAAACCGTTCTCCGTTCCGCACATGTATGGATGGCATCATGACCCATAGCTCTCAATGAATGGAGCCTTATCGCTTCCCACGATAATTTGAATTTGAATTTCAGTATCTAACCTTGTCGCTCCCTGCAACCATTTGAATTTGAATTTATTGGCCAACCTTCCTCTTAAAAACCTATTATGCAACTGATTTGTGTTCAGTTCTATGTTGAACATCTGCTTTAGTCATTCATAAGCACGTCCAATTGAGATTGATTCCCCAACTCAATTACCTGATTTTCTTTTTCAATCCCGTACCTGCGTTGAGAGAAAATCAAAGTTACTGTATGACTAGCTCAAGCTGAGGCAACATTGGATGCGGTTTGGTTTAGGCACAAAAGTTTTGTTAAGACAATGCCAAATACTTTGATAAGGAGACAGGCAATCAAAAGCATTATCGTGATCGATAATCATGTGTAAAAAATTGTAGTGTGGGAAGAGCATGGAGCAATAACATTCTTTCAAATCAGAGATTTTTTGTAGCGTGGGAAGAGCATGGAGCAACAACATTCTTTCAAATCAGAGATTTTATTGGTATCAAGGATTATTTTTGCTTATTTTCCTAAAATCAATCAATTTTGATTTCTCAGGCTAACCCATGACTGGTAAGGTGGGTGACAATTTAGCAATTTTAACCATTGGAATGATTTTCTAATATATGGTGGAGTAATATTTTGTTAAAAGATTATATGATAAATTCTAAGGATAAGAAGGTGCTAATAAGTTTCTTGTCATCGTCAAGAGCGATAGCATCAATGTTGTTCACGGAAAGGCAAGAGGAGATGGAACTGGGAGGATCCATCTCTATAATTTGTCATCTTTATATGTGAGCCATGGGAATGGAACCCATTTGTATCCACCTCTATGTTTCTAAACAGTGGTCTCTGATGGGTGTAATAGCAGTGATACAAATGACTGTGGAGATGGATCCTAAACATATGCATGATGTCAAAGAAGCTTCCTATAATTTGAATGGCATTTGGAAAAAGTTCCTGGTTCAGAGGATATGTTATTGATTTATTTACTTATTATTTATTTATTGAAAGTTGTAGTTTTAATGCTATTTCCAAATCACTCAGTTACAATGAATGTCTTAAAAATATGGTCCGTACGTTTTTTCTTGCTTGTTTAATAGTTGGGCATCTGAATATGGTTCTGATAAATAGGATTGGATACTAAATTATCAGAGTACCCATTTTGAACTTTGTTAAAATATTTATTACTTCACATAAGATTTTATTTGGCTTCAATCTTCTAGATTTTCACATTGGTGTTTGCGGAATATGTTGTCATGAATTTACACTTAAGGATTTGCAGAAATTGTACCATCGATTTGTTTGTAATGGAGGATGGTAGGTTAAAATGCGGCAGGTATGGATAGTAATCAGAGTCATTGTGCACTTGGTTTCAAGGTGAGTGTGCAAGAAAGCATTGTAAAAGTCAAAATATGATGTAACAAGGAAAGCTGAACTATGTTTAATTTTATAAGGAATCTGTTTCTTTCAAGCATTAAACACATAGATAATGTATATTTACAATCATAAAATTCCACCAATTTCCTTTTAATCTTAAAACCAATTTATATTAAGGCATCTAGATCTTTAAGTTGATTGAGATTTGGGATTAAAATATAAAATATAAAATCAATTTATATTTAAAATATAAAATATAAAAACCCAATTTATATTTAATATATTTATGGAGGGTATGGAGCTATGAATTCCTGTTTTGAAAAGACATATTGGTATAGTTTTCAAAAAATATTATTAAGGTTTCAATAATTTATTTTAAAATTTTATTATAATTTATGAATGCTATTTAAAAGTATTATAATTTATTAATATGATTTTAGTTAAATCACATTAAATTTATATAACTATTGTTATTTAAACATTAAAAAAAAATTAACATTTTTTTGAAGTTCTTCTTTTTAAAGAGTGATCTTCAATTCTATTAATAAGAGCATTATTGAAAGGTGTATCAACTTTTTTATTTTATTTTAAATGACTGATATTTAGAAGAATTGAACTTATAAATATTTTTTATAAAGTTTTTATTAAAATAATGATTTTGAATTCTATTAATACTAATAAGTAGTAATATTAATAAGAACACTATGAGAGATTGTAACAACTTTTCTATTGTTTAATTTTATTACTCATGTACACTATAGTTTATTAATCTATATTTAGAATTAACAAAAAAACTTTAGGTTTCTTTATTCTAAACTAAAATATTGTAATCTCATTTTTACTTACTAAGAACATACAAACTATTCTTATGTTTTAATGTCGTTAATAGATAATGGCACGATGAAAGTATGTCTTATTGCAATTTTTTATATTTTTTGCATTTCTATAGTTTTATAGTTCTTTACTTTATATTGTAAATGTCTAAAATGATCATATGATATTATTATATAAGGAAAGTTTTTACAAACTCCACTTCAATAGAAGGATAAGGTGAGCCATGAAGTCTAAATACTTACAAATAGTAAAAATAATAATAATGATAAATCAATAAGATGAAGCATGATCCAAAAATGCTATAGGATTAATTTTGAACATAATCTAGTGAAAATCAAATCTTTATATTTATCAAAGTATAAACTAGAGTACCAAACAATTAAATTTAGGTTTGAACTTATACGAATTAGTAAAGCTTGAAAGTTATATGGTTTAACAAAATTCATATTATTTATAAATATTTGTAAGGATTTATTTTTATCAAGTATTATAGTATCTAGATTTAAATTTTCTTCAAAAGAAAAAGAGAGGAATGTCATTTTCTTGAAAACAAGATCCAACGATGTCAAATAATAATTTTGGAACTAATTTGATGAACATTGAACCTTCAAATTGACCAAAATTAACACATGGTCTTTGTATCCTCCCATGTAGTAGATCATAGGCTATACTTGTCTCACAAGACCTTAGCATGATGGACACCAAGTGGTGCTTGAGATGTCAAACCCTTCAATTCAATATGCTTAATGGTTTGACCATTATGGTTCCCTTATTCGATGCTTGTGATTCCCTCCATTGAATTTTATGAGATTTATTAGCTAAATAAAATCATAATACAAACACATGAAAAGCATCATGATTTTTATGCAAGGGGGGTGGTAGTGTGTAATGTTCTTAACCCATAAAATATTAGCTAATTGCCATAGAAATAAGAGATAACAACTACATAATATAACCTTTACTGATCCAAAACAACAAGAGCAAAGTAACTACTTCTACAATGGCTGCATTTATAGTTGCTACAACTACATCTACCCCATTCCACATTATTACCCTAGAGCATGTTATCTAGCCAAGTGCTCCACCTCCTAGCCAAGAAGGGAAATATTCTCTATTGGCCCATAACTTCATGATGAGATTGATTAGTTGATGACAATCACTACAAGCAATAACGAAATTTAGGAAGGCATTTAGGGAGGCATTACTAAGAGGCTTAGATCGAGTAGGATGGAAACCCCCTCACGATTTATATTCTCATCTCAGGTGAGTTTTTTAAGATTTGAATTCAAGTTATGTTTTTAAAGTTTGTTAACTTATACAATTGTGGGAAAAATGATATTTTGTTGTTTCCCTTTGAGACCATGGAGAGACATACTCTCTGTGAAGAAAGAAGGCCCAAGCTTCATCTAGCTCAAAGAGGAGGAAGATCAATTCTGGAGATGTGCTTGGTAGTGCTAAGGCTAGAAAATGTATTTGTAAAGGACTTTTGAGGCAGGAGACCAACAAAATATTTGTATACAACCTTACAAGCAGACATCTCTCAAAGGAAAAGGCCAACGAAATCCAGAACCTGAATTTTCTGGCCCATATATGGTTCTACAGCACAATGGTCAGCCGACCTACAAATTGGCACTTATTGCATCTTCCAAGATACACCTAGTGTTTCATGTATCATGTCTCAAGAAATTTGTGGGTTCAAATTGCAAAGTTCAAACCACATTACGAGAATTGGACGAAGAGGGAACCATTTGGATACAAACAGAAGCATTCTTGAACACCATGTAATGTTAGCCCTGTCAACGCACTATCAAGGAATCTTTGATCCAATGGTAAGATACATCACCAAAGGATGCTACTTGGGAACCATAATCTATTTTACAACAATTTCCACTTCTTCAATCTTGATACAAGGATGCTTTTGAAAGGTGAGGGCATGTTAGGTTCCTACAATGACCCCCTATTTTATCAATCTACATGGCTAAAAATCCCATTAGAGAGTTAGTTATTAGCACTTTAAACGATAAAAGAGTCCACTTTATTAAATAAGACCATTAGGTGGTTGACCCTATATATATATAATGTTTTTGTCAAGTTTTTTATTGTAACTAGATCTCTACTCATAGGAGGCTTCTCGCTTGAAGAGGAAAGTGAATTTTGTTCTCGTTGTTTTAGATCAATGAAGGTAATATTTTGCATTCATTATCTCTTATTTCTATGGAAATTGCCTAGTATTTTATGGGATAAGAATATTACACACTACCACCCCCTTGCATAAAAATCATGATGATTTTGATGTATTTGTATTATGACATTATGTAGCCGATAAATCTCATAAAATTCAATGGAGGGAATTGCAAGTTTTGGATGAGAGAACCATCATGGTAAATCCATTAGGCATATTGGATCGAAGGGTTTGACATCTCAAGCACCATTTTGTGGAACATACTAAGGTATAGTGAGACAAGTATAGACTATGATCTAATACATGGGAGGATACAAAGACCATGTTAATTTTGGTCAATTCTAAGGTTCAATTTTGATGAAATTAAGTCCAATATTATTTCAAAATTATTTATTTGACATTACTAGATCTTGTTTACAAGAAAAAAAATATACTTATATTTTTCATTTGAAGCAAATTTAAATCTAAATACTATAATCCTTGATAAAAATAAATCCTTACAAAAATTTATTTACATATTTTTTCTTCATATAAAATGAAATTTGTTAAACCATATATATTCTTTAAACTTCAGTAATTCTTTCATATAAAGTTTAAGCTAGTCATTTTATAAAGTTAGAGTTGCAAGAGCAATGTGTATTTGCTTGTGGCATCTTTACCTTTTCCTTAATATTTATATGACTTTCCTTATTTCGGGCTTTTGGGCTACATATGGGTTATTTCTATACTATGTTTTGCCCTCACTCTCTTATAGGACTATTTGTTCTCACTCTTTCCTATTGTCCTTAACTTAAGAGGAGGAAATGGCATCAATGCAATGAACTTTAACCCTCCTACTAATTCTTATAAGTTTAAACCTAAATTTAAATATTGGGTACATTTGTGTATACTATAATTTATATAGAGATTTGATTTTGATTAGATTAGGTTCAAAAATTAATTCTTTAACATTTTGGATCATACTTTCTATTGATCTTATTGATTTATCATTATTTAATATTTGGACTAACCCAATATTAATCTCCTTTTGTAATAATATCATATGATCATTTTAAACATTTACAATATAAGTTATGAAATAATGAAAATATAATAAAATAGAAAAGAATGTAATAGGACACATGTTATCATCCTATAATTATTTGTTAACAACATTAAAAACCATCAAAATATTTTGTATTAAAAAAATAAAATTTAATAAATTAAGAATAATTTTTTAAAAAGCCTTCCAAAAAAATATTTATAAATTTATTCCTTTTAAAGTACAATCTTTTGAAATGGAAAAGTTTTTATAACCTTTAATAAGTTTCTAATACAATTGAAGATCATTCTTTGAAAAAAAAACAAAAAACTTCTCAAAATTATTTATAAGTTCATTTCTTTTGAATAATCATCCTTCCACAAATTTAATGTAATTAAATTAATAAATTATAATACTTTTAAATTATATTTATACTATAAAATATTTTGAGGCTAAAAGAATTATATAGAATTATATGTAATTAAATAGAATTATATTTATAATTTGAAGATCATTCTTTAAAAAAAAAATTCTTAAAATTATTTATGAGTTCATTTCTTTTAAATAATCATCTTTCCACAAATTCAATGTAATTAAATTAATAAATTATAATACTTTTAAATTATATTTATTCTTAATTAAATATTTTGAGGCTAAAAGAATTATATAGAATTATAAGTAATTAAATAGAATTATATTTATACTTTGAAACTTTAGTCACTCCTGTATCTTGTATGGGTGTGAGGTTTGGGGTTGCACCATTTCTAGAGAATCTTGGAGAAAGATTGAACAAATCTAGAAACATTTTATAATGTATAACCTCAAAATTAAAAGCAATACACCCTACCCCCATTCTCCTTATAGAAGTGGGTCTTTCCCCCTGCTATACAAGCACAAAATCTATAACATGGGAGACCATAGACTTCCTAAGCTAGCTTTAAATTTCACCCAAAACAACCTGAGGCTCAAGTGGGGTTGGTATAAAGATATCAAGGCCTCGTTAGACCATTGGGAGATCGACGAAAAATGTTGCATTGCAAAATATTAATAACATTAAAAATATTGTTACTTCTAAGTTTAAAGAGAAAATGTAGTGTGAGAAAGATTTAAAGGCTAAAAGAAAATTAAGATATTATAAGGAGGTCATCAACCCTACTCTAGAAGATCAACCCTACTCTAGAAGACCAAAAGTATCTCTCTGTTTTAACTAGCTCAAAGAAAAAAATAATAATATAGCCAAGATAAGAACGAACTCTCATGAGCTCCATAGTGAAACAGGTTGTTGGGCAGTTCTTAAAACACCATGGGTAGAAAGGATCTGCCATCTATGTGAGAATATGAACATTGAGGATGAAAATCATTTCCTCTTAGAGTGCCTTGTGTACACCCGCATTAGATCTCAGTTTCACAATCTTTGTTGCAATACCGACCTTCTTAGCCTTTTAACATGTCAAAATTATAGTGAGCTCGAGACACTTCTCTCTAAGCTTTTTGAGCACAGGAATACAATTTTAAAACAAACTAAATAACTCCTTTCTTTAGGTTCAATAGAACAAAGTTTGGCCTCAAAGGACATTAACCATCATCATTCATTCATTCATTATATTTTGTTAAAATTTTAATAATATATTTTTTAAATCTAAAATTTATTCCCATAAATTAATAAATTATCATAATAAAAATATTTTATTAAACACTAATAATATTTTTTTATACCAACATTTTTCAAGGCTCCATAACCTCTAAACATACTTAAAATGGATACATGGTTTGATATTTTATGTTTTAACAAGTGAATTTTTCCCAAAATCTCAATAAACCTAAAAATCCATAAAGTTATTAGATGTTTTAAAAATGAATTGGTTTTACGATTAAGCATAAACTCATGGAATTTTATGATTATAAATAATACATTATTTTATGATTATAAATAATACATTATGTATTCGTTTTATCATTAAGCATAAAATTGTGGAATTTTATGATTATAAATAATACATTATGCATGTGCAAAGCTTAATGCTAAAAAAACAGAATCTTTGGGTTAAACAGAGTTCAACTTTCCTTATTACATCATATTCAGATCTCTGTAATGCGTTTTTGCATATTCACCCCGAAACCAAGTGCACAATGACCTGTGATAAATTAATTATCCATACCGGTAGCGTATTAACCTGCCATCCCGGTCATTACAAAATTCGACGACACAACTTCCACAAACAATAACCTGAAAATATGGAATATTAAAGGCAAATACACTCTTAAAGTTGAGAACGAAAATGCAAATATATTTTCAGTTTAACCTGAAAATCTAGAAGATTGAATGCAAATAAAATCTTAAAATTGAAAACGAAATGCAAATATATTTTTAGTTTTAATTACATTATTCTTTGATTTGGATGCAGATTAGCATTAGGTAGCTTTGTTTGTATATGTGAGGTTATAATTTTTTTTACAAAGTTCAAAATGGGCACTCAGCGAATAATTTTGTCTCCAATAGTATTTAGTAGAATCATATTCATGTGGAAAACACAGATTTTTAAGACGAAACCATATTCATGTGCAAAACGATTAAATAAGTCAGCAAGAAAACTGTGGATTTTTCATACAAATGGGTTCCATTCCCATGGCCCATATATAGCAAAGAAACTGTTTATGTTGGAAAATTATAGAGATGGACCTTCCCACTAGTTCCATCTCCTCTGGCCTTTCCATGAAGAACTTTGATGCTATCGCTCTTGCAGATGACAAGAAACTTACTAGTAACTTCGAATCCTTAGAATCCCTCATATAATATGTTAAAACAAAATATTATTTTATCGTTTCTTAGAAAACAATTCCAATGGAAGATTCAAGATAACAAATAGTTAAAACTACTAAATTGTCAACGACCTCAGTAGTCATGGGTTAGCGTGAGAAATTAAGAAAATTGGATGTTGGTTGAGTCTTAGGAACTCTCTATGGAGGACTTAGAAAACTTAGCAAGTGTCTAAGGTATGGTATAAATAAGTCAACTAAAATTGTTGTAAGGGAGGAAAGGGAGAAACATGAGGAAAACCCATGCTTCAGGGGAGAGACTATAGAAGTATCATGGAAATAGGAAATTGTTCCTTGGTTTATTTGTACACATGTATGTGATAGGTAGCTTTGTTGAGATCCCCTGTTGTACAAAGGTAAATTATGTGTTCCAAGATATTGTTCTTGGAACACATACTAGAACAAAGGTAAATTATGTCTATCTAGTATGTGTTCCAAGAACAATATCTAGATGTTCAAGAAGTGTAGGAAAGGAGCTATACAACGAGTTCAATAATTTTCTCCCCAAGGACCATAGGTATTGAATTACCGAAAAAAATTGATTTTAATGGGAAGGAAGAGAGGGAAAAAAACACAAAGAATGAACCCTCAACTATGGAAAAATTGTTTGAGAAGATTCACGGTAAGCAATTGGTTTTAGCTATGCGGTTATTTGTCACTTGCATTTTTTTAATTTTATATTTTCATACTTACCTTGAAAAAATAATCTTCCTTTGATACTTCTCAAAGGCCTCCATGGTCATATTCCATGAGGTTTGAACGATACTCTATCATGGGTGTATCCTTTAAACATGCTTATGTTTCAACATGGATGGTGAAGAAGAAGAGTGACTCTTCAAAGATAGGGATAAAAACTATGATGGTGGGATAGGAACAATAAGATCCAAGAGGTCAAGAATATTTCTAGTGCATGGGTTGAAGCATTGATTTAGATGTTGAAGTTTTGATAGGAAAAGCAGAGGCACAACTACAACCTAATTTGGTTTCATTCAAGAGAATGAAGGATGACCAAGAGAATGGTAACATCACAAAGAGGTAGCAATAAAAATTTCCTAAGTGCAGAGGCAGGGATTTTTCCTTTTTTCTTTGTTACCAAAACTATTTCTTCATAAGTTGTCCTTTGAGGGAAAAGTTAGAAGTTTTGGAAAAATTCCAAGTACAACAATGTTCTAAGGAAAATTTTGAAATTTTGTGTGCCTTGATAGCATATTTGGGAAAGTTCATGACAATAATTCAAGTACAAGATTTATTAGGCGAAGGTAGGAATGGAATTTGTTTTGTGAGTGCAACAATGAGTGAATTAAAGGTGGAAGCCTTAATAGGAATTAATGTGACCTATAAATTTCTAAGAAAACATACTGCTAAGGGACTTCACCATAAATTTGAAAGAAATGTGGCCTCATTCAAGGTGTTGCATTCAATAATGTAACTAGAAATACTAGCAGTTTTTTCTACACCATTGAAGGTTAGGGAATGGTGTTGTGGGTAAAAATATCTTAGTAATTAGGGTCAAGGATACTAAAAAGATCAAGGGAATATATCTTACTCTAAATTCCTACTCAGTCAATCACCTTTGAATTCAATGAGGGAGGAAGTGAACTTACCTAGTTTCCAGCAGTTGTACAATTTGTAGGTGCTTTTTTACTCCAAGTCTTGTCCTTCACTAGAAATAATTCTCTTTTGTACCTATAAATAACACAACCAACAAACCTTTCTCAAACAAATTTTGCTATTGACTGGAAATAACAAAATTTAATATTGAACTGATTATTGGCTAAGTAAATTGATTTACTCGAGTTAGAATCAATTCTTTCCAAAATAACACATGTAAACAATCACACAATGAACAACAATATTTTGTGGGAGGGAAAGAAGAGTGATATTATATGTAAATAAAGAGACAACTATAAAGGAAAATATATTAGATGAGTCCTTGTTGCAGCACCTATATCACCATCCTAGGTTCTCCTTGATTGGGCCACTAATTGGTCATCATCCACTC
The DNA here is from genome assembly GCA_001517045.1 of Pseudotsuga menziesii. Taxonomy (NCBI): domain Eukaryota; kingdom Viridiplantae; phylum Streptophyta; class Pinopsida; order Pinales; family Pinaceae; genus Pseudotsuga; species Pseudotsuga menziesii. Next base: position 4,588 of record LPNX010009872.1, on the reverse strand, counting down.
TCTTACTTGATCTTGGAATAAAGGAGTTGACTGTAGGAAATTGAACCCCCACTCACCCAAGGAAAAAGAGAAACTTAAAACAAAGGTAACTCGAGGGGAATGCACTATAAAATCCTAGGGCACTCATATTCTAATCCTCCAGCATTGAAGTACAATGATGATATTGGTCCCCTCATTCAAGTTTAGGACTTGCTTTTATTCTTGGGAAAAGTGGGTTAGGGATTTGAGTTAGTGCAAGTAAGTCCATGTTAACTAACAATGACCTTCAACCACTCAAAACAGATGTGTGAGCACACATGTTTTTTTATTTTCGAACTTTTAAGAGGTATATGCATGTTTTTAAAGGGAAACATGTGGATACACGTGCTACTAATATAATCCAAAATTGAGTTTTTGAAGGTTTTTTTCACATTTTGATATGCAATAGGAGTGTATAGGGGTTTTAGCATTAGTGAGTTTGAAAATGCTATAACAGATTTCCCTTAATGTACGACGTTAGAGGAGAATTCGATGGTTGAAATGCATTATAAATATATTGGGATATTGATGAGTTGATCGAGTAGGTTTCACCAAAATTGAATCAATAAAGATATTTGCAACTAAAAACTAAGGATCAAAGCACTCTCTTCCTGCGACGGGCATACCCAAGCTCAGGTGTAAAAAAACATGTATACCAAATCAAATACACTACATATCCATGAAATATATAAAAATGTTGAATCCTTGCCATGAAAAATATACATGTTGGATCCATGTTAAAAGAAGATCATAGCCATAAACATATAGTCAGTGGATCTATGTGTCATAATATAGTAGGAGAAAAAATGGATCCTGAGTAAGTGTAAACTATTTCTCCATGTAGTACATATGCTATATATTATATGGTATAGTCTTGTGCAACATAGACAATAATAAATATGCGGATTCTTTTGGAGCCTAGGGTCTTCCTTCCAAACCGCTAATATGTACATGTTATTACCATGTGAAAAAATGAGTTGAAGTTTAACATGGGGAACACCATTTGATTACAGGTCATTGATGTATATCGTTAACAAACACGAGACAACCTATCGATGATGATAATGGGAGTCAAGATACTTAGTACATTCTAGAAAGTGTGAATAAGGGAGTTGTCGTTGAACAAATTTAAAGTCTATCAATCAAGTGACATTGATGAATTCCTACTATAAATAGCAAGAGAACCTTCCAATGATGATCGCAAGGCCTAGGGTACCAAAACGTCTCTAAACCTTATTCCTAGAGCAAGATGAGCTAGTGTCAATGGGAATAGATATGATTGGAAGGGATGCACTGAGGCATCACCCATCAATCAACATGGACAGATATTAGAAACTTACTTGTTTTGGATAGGTCATGGACAAAGTTTTGCAGGAACACACTACTAGGTACATTTATCACATGCACCATATGGGAATAGTACACAAAAGGGACCCCCTAAGAAATGATAAATAATGATAAATGATCAATAATGAGATTCATTCACCATTAAAAAACCATCCACTAAAAAAATAGCTACACAACCTTCGCAGCTAACAAGGTATGAGATTCATTAACAACGTCATACCGGATAAAAATTATAACAGGAAAAATTTGGCGGCTAGATGTTTTAGTGGATGGTTTTTTATCGGTGTGTTTTTTTTAAAACAAGAGCACCAATGTGTTTTCTAAAAAAAAACATCAGTGTTGTACATTGTACTATATCCGCACCGGTGCATTCAAAGATAAAGAGCACCATAATTTTCATAATTTCAACGATGTGCCGGTGCTCACGTATCAATTATACACAACTGTGCAAATAGTCACATCATGTGCACTGTAAAAAATATTTGTGGCTTTTACCATGCGGTCATTCGATATGAGTGTATCGATGCATATTAACCAATAATACACACTGGTGCGTATTAACCAATTATACACCCCAGTGCGTATAAACCAATTATACGCACCGGTGCATATAAACCAATTCTATGCATCGGTGCTTAAAACAAATATAGACACATTGGTGGCTCTGTCTGGCAAGTGAAAATATTTATTTTAAAATTCAATTGTGTGATTAGTTAAGATAACCACACTAGTGATCCTCGATATGGTAAACTCCCTAGTGCTCCTAATAATAATATGTGCATCGGTGCTCCTAATTATGATAGACGAACCAGTGCATCTTCTGTTACCAATCGCACCGAATATGATTATTCAAACATTGGTTACTGACATTGCAGCCAAATATATCAATTTCAATGATTGCGTTTGTGAGTTTTATTAGTGTTCCGGCAGAGGCACCAGAGAAACATTAGTTATCAAAAGCACAACTTATGATTATTTGAATAGCGATTATTGACATTGTAGTGATATATATATAGTTACATTATTTATTTAAAATTGAAATATGATACATGCAAACATCAATTGTACTATTTAATCATCCATGCATTTAATTAACAATTTATCGTTTCACATGTAACATTTTACAATAAAATTGATTAATTACATTATTTATTTGAAATTGAAATACTATAGATGCAAACTTCAATTGTAATATTTAATCATCTATACATTTAATTAACAATTTATCCTTTCACACATAAAATTTGACAATAACATTGAAGAATGTAATTGAAAAAAAAAGTTTATTTTATTATACATCAATAACATTTCCTTTGTCATTGAAAATAACACAACATAGAGATAACAATAATAAAAATGTCAACATGCATGTAATTGTTACACCTATTGGTAATCCGTTGTTTTTCAATTATGAGAGTATGTCCAGTACATTATTATACAAAATGTATGATTTTCATAGACAGTTATTTCAAAATATATAGCAAGTTACAATAGCTTGCATTAACATTAAAATTAAATATGGATCATCATTCTTCGTTGAAACTGTTATCGGTGCTCAAGCCACTTGCATCACTTGGGCTATTTTGCATAATGTTTTGTTGATTGGCTCAATTTTTATCCTCTTCTAGTTCAACTTCCATCTTCAAAATAAAGATAAAGTGTATTGAGTGTATTTACATTGTCGAGAATAATGAGAAATAAAATAGATAGTATACATGAATGTAATTTGAAAAGCGACTTACTTGAATAGAAATAATTGAGCCATGAATGATAGACATTCCTTCAAAACCATGTCTCATGTGTTCCATCAACAAGTCTTCTTTTGGCTCCATTCCATACTTTGTTTCCCTCAAGTTTTATGTCCCATCACATTAATTAATCATAGATTTAATATAAATGATTTGTATTAATTATAAAATGACAGAAGTAAAAAATAATAGATACTTAAAAAATCCACAATTAATTTTTTATACGCTAGCATGTACTCACAACCCTTGATTAACCCAATGTCAATCAATTCATTTGATGGTTCTTCTTTGTATGTTAACACCTGTTTGAAGACATACAAGGATTGGCATTGAAAACAAAAACAAAAAAAATATATACAAATCACAACCACTATAAAATCCTAATTTTTATAAGGAAACCACAAACACTCACAAACTTTGCTATCAACCCCTTTCTTCCCTACCATCCTGTCTCGTGTGCTAATTGGGTTCCATTTTTCCTTTCTTTTCTACATGAACAAAACAAATGAAAATGAATATTTAAGAAATACTGATTTCATACATTTGAAGCACGTTTTTGTTGAGATGGATCCTCTTTCGGTGCAATTATGTCTAATTCCTTTACCATCTCCTTGTACACTTTTTTGGACACCCCTATTGGCAAATTTCACATATGGCCTTGTTCATCCTTAGGTATTTTCATACTATTTGTAACAATAAAATAATAAAATAATATTAAAATTTATTATTAATTAAAGACTATCTAAAGTCAATAGTCATGCCCTTTTACGAAAAGGTACATGACGGGCTTATATAAATCCCAAACCTATGTAACTAGTTATCATCTATCATACCTTACATTTTTACATTACTACTCAGCCATTTATGGCTTTCTTACATTACTTGTACTGGCTATTCTATTATTGAGGAACTTTTGTTCCTTCAGTGGTATCAGAGCCAGTTTTTGATCTAGGATTTTAGCCATCATTAATCGAAGTCTCTCCGCACATGCACATTTCCCATGTGTTGCTCCCAACTCTACATCACTGCTCCACCATCCATATTCCTATAAATCAATCCTCGTATTCATGTTTCTCTCCACTTACATGCTTCGCATGCCCACTTCTCGCTCCCTCCCATCGTTGCCCGCTACGACCCATCTTTCTTTTTCCTGCACTGCATATCGCTCCACCTGCAGCTCCCTCCTCCTCAGTTGTGTTACCCTCCACTACCTCCGTTGCTCTCCCTGCCACCAGATACCTGTGAGATCATCTCCATTACCTTACCTCACCTCCCCTCATTGCACCTTTCTTGTCCACACACGCCCTCATCGCTCGTCCCCTCCTTCTACACCCTTGTCACTCTTCCCTTCCTCATGCACCTGTATATCACCCTCACGTGTTCCCTCCACGCTATTATGCCCTTGCACTTACGAAATCCTCCTCATCCTTGTGATCTCCATCGTCCTTAGTCCCATTTAATATCCTCCATGCTCA
>LPNX010009867.1:331278-348731 GCA_001517045.1 Pseudotsuga menziesii | reverse complement strand
TATCTGACACATACTAGACCTGATATTTGTTATGCAGTAAGTGTGGCTTCTATATTCATGGATCAGCCTCAAGAGATCCATTGGAAAGTAGCCAAAAGGATTCTTAACTTTGTTCAAGGAACAACGACACATGGGGTCTTCTATAAAGCAAAATCTGATCTTGATTTGATTGGATTTACTGACAGTGATTGGGCAGGTGATAGCACAGAAAAAAATTCCACAGACAGAAATTCCACATCAGGATATGTGTTCATGCTCACAGAAGGGCCAATCAATTGGTCAAGCAAGAAATAGAGTGCCATTGCACTCTCATCTACAGAAGCAGAGTACAGAGGAGTTGTTAATGCAGCAACTCAATGTTTATGGTTGCAGGGTTTACTTGGAGAGTGTGGCTTCGAACCAGAGTAATCAACTACCATCTACTGTGATAACCAGAGTACCATTTGAATTTGCAAAGATCTAGTTCAGAAGCAGAGAACCAGACACATTGAGATCCATATGCACTACATCAGAGAACTTGTGCATGATGACACCATTCACCTACTCTTCTGCTCATCTTCAGAACAAGTAGCTGATATCTTCACCAAAGAATTTTGTGAGAAGACCTTCAGCAATCTCAAATCACTGCTGGGGATTGCTAATCATGTTGTGAAAGCATGAGTGAAGACAAGATTCTACAATTTTGTTTTACAGTCCATGTTTAAGGGAGGATTTTCCCAAGTTGGTTTTGCCTCTTTCCTTGTTTAAATGGACATGCAGTATGTAAAGGGTGACTAAGCATTGTTGCTAGGCCCTATAAGTTTCTGATATATTACTCATAAGTCAGGATTAAGGGGGGGTGTTAGAATAATCAACCCATAGTTTACCCATTTAGACATTAATTTAATTATTTCTGTCTTATTAGCCTAGTTCATGTGTCCCACCTTGTGCAAGTTGTCTATTACCTATCCATAGTGGTCAAAATTGCCTTATTTGACTCATGTAGTGCATGGGAAAGCCCAAGGAATTAAATCTACTTTATTCCTAGCCTCCTAGGCGCCCTTCTGCTTTTTTTGCTTTATTCCCTGCTTTTTCAGTGTTTTAAGGAAAAAGGAAAAGCTAGAGTAGGTGAGGTTGACTAGTTTTTTGTCCTACACATCCTCCTCTCTTTTCTCCATGAAAAAGCATGTATGAGCTGCCATTCCACCACTCTTTATCTTGCCTAAGAATATTTTCCAATTCGTGAGCTCCATGACATATTTTGGATCATCTTTTTACACCTAAGGGGGATTTGCTTATTTTTAGTAAGCCTGCTTTATGCTAGATTTGAATTGCTCCTCATGCATTCGAATCCCTGATGTATGTTATTTATTCAGAAACCTATGTTATTACAGGGTTGGATATTGTACACTGATTTAATATAGTTTAGTGTTCAGCTCCAATTTTCAGTCTCTTTGTGAGTGATTTTGCATGATCAATTGTTAATTGTTGTGAGTAAAATTAATCTATCACCTGGTTCAATTTCCACAGATCTTAGGATATTATCTGAGAGAATAACATGCACATCAATAAACACAAGAGACAAGAGACACAAAGAATTTTCCTTGGGGAAATCATAAAGGAGAAAACCTCGCAACTTCCTCAGAGATAGAATGAGCACCAATGGCAGCAATAAAACCAAAAGGTAGAAAATATGATCTCCATAGTTGTTCTCTCTCTCTCTCACTTGAGAGAGCTTCTCCTCTCTCACTCATGCTCCCCAATGAGTGAGTGTGTGTGTGATAAATAGAGAGGATCACTCTCTATTTATATTCTTTCATTCACTTAATGTCCACTCCAACAAGTCATCCCCACTTAACAATTACTTACCAGGGCTGAAACCTCTATGATATTCTAATAGCCCTAGTTCCCCACAACTGTGGGGACTTTTCCCTCCAATCAACAAGGAGGGTTAACCTTGACTCAATTGTGGGGACTATTGCCCCGACTTACAATGGAGGGTTAACCTCAATGACTTTACATGACTTGTTTACATTATTGAATCTCTCGATTGGAACATCGAGGCATGACATGACTCAATTAAATTACAGATACTTCCCTAAATAAACATTGGGGTACAATACATAACATATACAAGTGAATACATTCTGAAGTTACAAATACATCAACACTCCCTCTTAACTAGGAAGTTGTTATCTCGACACAATTTATCAGCACAAGTCTTCTTCTCTATATCATCTGTATCATCACCAAGTCATCTTCATCTTCATGTCATCTTGATCGTCAAGTCATCTTCATTGTTAAGTCATCTTCATCAATTCTAGCTCATCACTGGATCATCACTTGATTTGGAGCATCACTGGATCATCATCAAGTCTGGATCATCACTTGATCTGGATCATCATCAAGTCTAGATCATCACTTGATCTGTATCATCACTAGATCATCATCATCATCATTTCTTCTGTTATCTCAATCAAATGATGCTATCTCTTCATTCTTCTCGTCATAGGAAGTTCTACAAAGCTAGCCCTTTTTCATGTTGGTTGTAGGCCTAGCCTTATTGTAGGTCTTCATTGTCTTCAGCACTTATATCTGACCATGGAATGAACCATGTTAGAAAGGCCCACCCAGCACTTACATCTAACCATGGAATGAACCATGTCAGAAAGGCATGCCCAACACTCACATCTTACCATGGGAGGAACACATCCAAAACCCATGTTAGAAAGGCCCAACACTCACATCTGACCTCATCATGTCAGAAAGGCTCTACACTTACATATGATCTCATCATGTTAGAAACGCGTTGCACTTACATCCAACCTCATCATGTCAGAAGGGATTTGCACTTACATCTGACCTCATCATGTCAAAAATGCACCGCACTTACATCTGACCTCATCATGTTAGAAGGGCTCTGCACTTACATCCAACCTCATCATGTCAGAAGGGCTCTCAGCTTTAGGCTGAGTATTCCTGGTAACTAACCAAGTGCCTCCATTCTCCCATATAATGGCATCTCAGCACTAAGTTGAGTATTCCTGGTAACTAACCAGGTGCCTCCATTCTCCTAGATAATGTCCTCTCAGCACTAAGCTGAGTATTCCTGGTAATTGACCAGGTGCCTCCTTTCTCCTAGATAATGGCCTCTTAGCACTAAGATGAGTATTCCTGGTAACTAACCAGGTTCCTGCATTCTCCTAGAGAATGGCCTTCAACACTTATATCTGATCATGTGGGAACACATCCCTCAATCACATTAGAATGGCTCTGCACTGATCATGTAGGAACACATCCCACAATCACATCAGAATGTCTCTGCACTGATCATGTAGTAACACAACCCACAATCACATCAGAGCATCTCTGCACTCACATATGACCATGTGAAGCTTAGGATTCCACCATGTCAGAAGGGCCAACGGACACATCAATTCCCTTTGGAGGGAAACTCGATCTGGAGAGCATCAAGATTCTCCCTGAAGTACTCAAACTTTACTCTGGCTAATGGTTTATTCAATACATTAGCTATCTGCTCGTCTATCGCAACATACTGGAGCTTCACTAATCCTCTCTACACCATGTCCCTGATATAATGATACTTGATATCCATATGCTTTGACTTGTCATGGAACACGGGGTTCTCCGACAGCTTCACACAGCTCTGGTTGTTGCACTATATACAAGTAGCATCCATCTAGAGATCAAATAAATCATACAGTATCTTTCTCAGCCACACTTCCTCGCAACTATCCAAACAAGCTGCAACATACTCTACTTCGGATGTACTTAGTGCCACATAGGATTGATTCTGGCTAAACCAGGAGATCACACCTGATACCATACTTAAGCAACACCCTAAAGTGATTTTTCTATCAATGGAACTGCCTACCCAATTCGAATCCACATAACCTTCCAGGATAATATTCAGATTCGTATCATACTTGAGCCCATACTCAACTGTACCCTTCAGGTACCTCACTACATGCTTTGCAACCATCAAGTAAACATGTCTCAATGTGTTCATAGTAAAGCAAATATCTAGCCTCATATTTGTCAAGTATATCATCTGACGATACATCATGGCATCAACTGACCTTGATGAAGCATCAATCAATAGGTTCATGTTCGATGCCATAGGTGTGGTCATGTCCTTATAGTCCATCATCCCAAACCTCTTCAGGATATCCACTTCATACTTCCCTTGTCCCAGGGAGATTCCATCTGCATTCTGCCACACCCCCATGCCTAGAAAGTAGTGCATCATATCCAAGTCCTTCATCTTGAACTCGATAGTAAGTGTCCTTCTTGCATCTCTAACAAGTTCCTCTTTTTGGTCAGGAACAAGTCATCGACATGTAACAAGAGCATCATTGGTCTTCCACCTTCAACCTTGAAGAAAAGGTTAGAATTTTCTTTACTTTCAATAAAGCCTAGAGCCATCAGTAAGTTTTCCATCCTGTCGTATCATGTCGAACCTCAAGATCTTCTGTAGTCACTCCCTCTGAAGTGGATCATCATTCTCCCTCTTTATTTTGTACTCTATGCATTGAAACATCCTGTACTAGAGTGACAAGTAGCTTCCTCTGCTACTAATATTCTATGTATCCATCTAGGGTCACTGGATGATAAGATCCTCTATCTTGAACCTTTTCAAAATTTCTTCTCACACCCATTTGTGAGCTTACCATCCTCTATATGATTTCATATTCAACCTTGTAGCAAAGGTTAAGATCTTCATCAAGCTCCTCATGTATGTGTTATCCCATGGGTGTCTTCTAAGCTCTTACACAGCCTTCTTTTATTTGCACACATGATTCTGCCTGTCATGTGTCTTAACTTCTGCTGGATGCAAATGTCTCTTCGTAGTTTATGCCTTCTTTCCATGAGAATCCTCATGCTACAAATCCTACCTTGTATCCCACGATGTTTCAGTCTACTGTATGATGGAACTACGAACTTCCCTTTAGGTCTCGATACTACATCCTAGACATCATTATTCATTTTGAATTATTAGAGTGAATCTTGAACTATCGTCACTTGTTCTTCAGAACAAGTCTCATCCTTCTTTTATTGTAGGTGATTGTACACGATCTATCCTGCAAGTCAAATGCACCAGTTGTATGATTAGAAACATTTCATAATGGAAAATTCTTATGCATGAATATATGATCATGCAACTATTTTAGCCAATACAACATTCATCCATATCTCACGAAAACTTTCTAGATGCCTTCCATCTCTACCAGGACAACATTGAGATTGTGCACTAATCCAATATGTCATCAAAGAGGTTTCATTCTAGATAAGTAGCAATGGAGATTTGTATAGCACCATGAGCTACTTACCCATCACATTCATATTAGTAGTATACTGTCATTAATGAAAACATTCTATCATGCATAATACATCAAATGAATATAAACAAATGCATAACAAAACAATATCATGAAATGACAATTGAATACTTATCTTTATTTGTTTCATGGGTAGAATCCTTCTTGAGACTTCAGCTTAATCATCTTCTTCATTCATCATTTCTTATCCAAATAATAAGATGGATAAGAGGTTCATAAACAGTTGAGTCATTCTTATTCCTCATCGCTTGAGGGATCTTCTTTGGATAGTGAGAGCTTGATATTCAGTTGCTCCCATATTCTCTTCTCTTATTATGAGTCAAGCTTCATCTTGTGTGTACTCTTCCCAGAGTCTTCTAAAAGTAATCACTTCCTTCTGGCACACATTCCTCAAATGAATGAATCCCATGATCTAGGGAGGCCATTTGTTGGGGCGCGCACCCTAAGGGTCCTTATGGTGGGTAACTCCGCGGGCCTGAAAGAGTTTGTAAGCGAAGTTACGGCTCAAGTTAGTCTTAGGGGTGTCGGGGTTAAGTCAAAGCCCTCTTTTTGTAATTAACCCATGGTTTAAGCCCATGGTTTTGTAATAGTGTGCTGTATAAATAAGTACTCCTGTAAATAAGTCAGGTTAGGTTTTTGAATGTAAGAAAGTTAAGGTGAAGCTAAGGCTATTTTGTAAGTGAAGGATAAGTCCCAGCTGAGTGCGTGGATGACCTCTGTAGCTGTGTGCGCAGAGGGTTTGCAAGAGATTAAGGAAATCTACAGCTGTGTGCGCAGAGGCCTGCTGCTGTGTGCGTGGCTTTGAGGACTGAAGAATTCTGCACCTGAGTGCGCAGATCAGAACTGTGATTTTGTAGAAAAGTAGAATAGAACATAGTTCTGTGGACGTAACCCCTACACTGGGGGTGAACCACGTTATATCTGGTGTTGTGGTTCTTGTGTGATTTCTGTTATGTTCTTTTATGCATTGATAAATATAGATATATCTGATAAGTAAGATCGTTGTTTCATAAATAGCTTCGCTGTGAATTCCCAGTAAGGGTTAAGCAAGTCACGGTGTTATTTAATTGCAAAGATATATATATATGTGAATGTTAAGCACTATGTTAATTGATTATAAGTTGATAAAAGATAAAGGTACAGTAACCCCCCTCTTCTGCTTGCAGAAACCTGATTCTGTGGCATCCCATAGCTGTTTCGGGTGAGACTGCAACCTGTTCGCAGGTTGTTGCTGAAAGGGCCAACACTGTGGGTCTTTTGTTGAGGTGAAGTTAAAGGCATAAAACCTGGGTCTGCCCTATAGCCCAACAAAGTGGTTCCGTTTCCGGTTGAACTCAGTATCTGCGCAAGAGGGGTTTACGTCGTACCTCGAGGGATATGTTCTGGAGACCCTCTGTGAAAGAAATCGGTGATTGGCTGGATGAGACTTATCTGAAATTCGCTGAGCAAGAGAACAAAGATCTACATCGTAGTGCAAATGAATTTTTATAAAGGTATGCTTTTTGTGATGTTTATGAAATTTTCTTTGGTAGTATCCACATAGAGTTGCACCAGTGGGTATCCAGGTTGGCTGAGTGAAGGATGAACTTCCGTGGAGGTCAAGTTCCTACTTGGACCCCCGCAAGAATTAACTTGTTGAAAAGAGTAAACAAAGGGATCTCTTGCACTGTTGATTTCTCGATGACGCGAACCCTTGAGGCATTCATGACAGAGTTCGCCATTGACACGAGTACTTCCTTTAGTGAAGCGGAGCGATAGTTCTTCAAAGGACCAAGGGGTAAGTTTTTAAATTCATTTAATTTGAGGATTAAGATGCTATTAGCTGAAAAAGGAATATTGCTTATTGAATCAGACTGTTAGACTGTGTATTAATAACCTATGTTTGCAAGTGAAAACACCTTCGACGAGCAAAGTGGTTTGCTGCGAAGTGGCAAAAGGTACAAGAGAAATTTTGAGTCATCTACCCTAGGTCTGGACACCGAGTCTACCCCGTTCAGTCCAGTAGCCTCAAAGCCCAAAGAAACCCCTTCTATTGGAAACCCCCCAGTAACCCCACAGCACCAATCTGTTATCCCTGAGCATCCACCGCAGACTGAAAGTAACCCTAGTACCAGTACTCCTGTCGTAGGTCAGTCTACCCCAGTAAGTTCCCCCCCGCCTACTTCCCGTCCCCCTCCAACCCCCCCTAGCTCTAGTATGGCCCACATGACTGATGATATTAAGCTCCATGTTTTCAAAGGAACTGGATCAGAGGATCCAGAACAGTTATGGTTTTTATGTGAGGCGGTGTGGACTACTAAGAACATTACAGACCCAGTTGTAAGAACCGCGCAACTCATTACTTCTTTCAGGGATCGGGCTTTGACCTAGTTCATGAAATTCTCTAGTACTCAGAATCCTGCCCTAGATGATATCAAAGCAGCAATAATCAAAGAGTTTAAGAATCCCAAATCAGAGTCGTAGTGTATCACCGAATTAAAGGATATTCAGTAGAAGCAGGGTGAATCAGTGTGGGACTTTGATAAGAGGTTCAAAGTTCTACTTGACCAAGTCAGTTTCACAATTGGACCGGCGCAGCACAAGGAATGGTTTATTGCTGCATTGCTACCACACCTCAGAACTCCACTCATGCAACTAGCAGGAAGCTCTAGAAATCGCGATGAAGCTCTGGAAATCGCGATGAAGCTTGAGACCGCACCTGTTAGAGATAATCCTGGTATTGTTCAAATCCAAGCACAGTTGGCAGCCATGGCCCTGGAGCTCCGCGACATGAAGACAGGAAAACCTGGCCGTGAAGAGGTTTGTTGTACGCAATGTCGAACCGACGGTAACGACAAGGATCGGTGTCCTCTGGTAAGAAATTACCTGAATACGGGTGCGCCAAACCCATTTCCACCGCAAGTTCTATATTGCGAGCTCTGCAGAATAATAGGTCAGCTTCGACCTGAGGACTGCCATCTGCTACAAAGGTATGGACAAGGATATAAGAACCCCTATTGTATATTCTGTAAGTCTATAGGACATAATGAAGCTAAGTGTCACACCTATGATGCCTATCAGATACAAAATGAAGCACAGAGCAATGATGGTTATGGTTACCGCGGTGGTGCATCCAGTAGAGGTGCTTTTGGAGGACGTGGTCGTGGTGGTATGGCAGGAAGAGGCAGAGGCCAGGTTGTGTGCTACAACTGTAACCAAGCTGGGCATCTCGCCCGCGACTATCGAAACCCAACTACGACATGTCACTATTTCCAAGCAGTAGATCATGTGATCGAGCAGTTCCCACAGCTGATAGCTAAGATTCAGGCCAGAAACAGTATTCCTACCCAGAATATCCAGATGATTTTCATCGAGCCACGACCTATCGTAGCTATTAATGTTGTTACACAGAGTGGAGCTACGACGCACATACAGAATACAGAGAAATGGCTTGACGAGCCTTGCATTCATAAAGCTCCTGAGAAAATCCCAGCATTTGATATCGAAAAAGAAAAAGAGACATTCATGGAAGCCAAGAAAGACTTTGTTGACCCTAGTACACCAGTTGCACCTGCGCAACCACCTCAGCCACCAGCGCAGCCGCAAGAACTTTCGATGGACAAAGTAAGTACACTATCCTCCTTTTTACAGAGTTGCCTGAAACTCTTAAGGAATCAGAATGCTTTAAATGAGTTGCAGAAAGTCATTGCTTCCTGTTAACCTTAGCAAAGCTATGGTCAGGACAAAAATGTTAATAGAGTCAGAAGAACTGGAAGGGAAATGATATTGAATGCTCAGGTAGGAGAATATGATATGACTGATGTGATTTTGGATCTAGGATCAGAAGTCAGTGTTCTAACTAAGCAAAACTGGGAGAAAATGGGGAAACATACCCTTGCCTGGTCCCCTATACAGTTGAAGTTAGCCAATCAGCAAAGGATTGTGCCCCTAGGGAGATTCCTTAGTGTTCCAATAGATATTGATGGGGTCAGTACTTTGGTGGACTTTGAAGTTATTGAGATCATCGATGACAGCAATCCCTACCCAGCCCTGTTAGGAATTGAGTGGGTAATGGAAAATGCTGCAGTCATTAACCTTAAGAAGAGACAGATGACCTTCGAAGGAAAGGGTTTGCGAGTTATAATACCCCTAGACCCGTCCCAAGGAGAAAGATACACATAGCCACTCAAAGATGAAGACCAGGATGTTTTGGAGCACATCTATAATATCACAGCGCGGGAAGAAGATTATATTGATCCTACTGCCGAAGGTATTATGGATTGGCAGTGTGACAGCTCCTGTATGACGGATTTCGATGATGGTTTAGAGCATTCGCAGAACCAATTGTATGAGCTACATGGACATAGATGTGCCAGAATTACCAAGTCCTTCAGACAGCTTAGTTCGCAGCCAAGACCCTCACCTGCCTCTGATGGTTCGACAGACCCAGAGGAGTCCATTGTGCCACTATCAAAACAGATACTGGAGTCACAAAAACTGGAGAATCTGGATTCAGCATTAGGAGTCACCGCAGCTAGAAGGTGGACTGCCTATAAGAAGTACCTTCCAAGTTGGGAAACTTGCCAGACATCCCTTCACCTGAGAGTTGTGGATGAGCTCTAGAGGGCGCGCAGCAGGTTGAATGGGAAGAATAGGCCGCAGGAACATTTGGAGCATTGTTAAGGGGCATGGAAACTTGTACTTCATACAGAATGGGTACCTCGACTTGGTCATACCCAGGCATTTGCAGTCGACAACCGGTACAGGGAGGTTGGGCCTCAGCACGCTAATGTGTCTCGTGTTAAAGAAATAACCTAGTCCTACCCTCACTGGTTGGCACAAGATGCTAAAAGAGCGAAGCTCACACTTGGGTCGCAGAACTTGCCCGCATATGCCGAAGGTAATCATCATGACAAAGCTGCGGCACTGGTTGCGCCGTAGCACAAAAACCGACCGTTGGAATACTGCCGATTTGGCGGTGCCGGTACTTTATTTGCCTTAACTTCCTGTCCTAAGGATACCTGCCGAAATCTAGTGCCATGGAAGCAGCATCTCTGCCAGATTCAGTGCCTTCAATGCACATTTATGACCGATTTGATCGATGGATTGTATAAGAAGACACCCGAGCATGAGCAAGTCACATTCCGCAGTTTCACAATTGAACCTATGTCCGCCGATCACAAAATTCAGGACTTATTGAGAGAATTTGAACAGACAGGTCTGCAGAACATTGTTCACCCCCCACCTGCACCTGCAGCATGAGAGGAGACTCTACCTACACCACCTCTACCAATGCAAACACGGTCTTCCAGGAAACAGTTCAAGCCTGAAGTTCGTTCTAAGTGGAATGAAGATCAACATAAGCAGTCCGGAAAAATATCGGAGGATCTCAGAATGAATCCCCCTGGTTCGGTAGAAATCCCAAGTGAAGGAGAGGATAACATTGCACCACGACGACCACCATATATCCTGCATCTCCGACCAGGAGTTAAACCACCTTGGCGGAACAAGCAGTTCACAATAAGCACCCCTTCACTGCCATTGGGTGTGCAGCTGGTTGGGACCATGACAGGAAAGATAGACCGACTTAAGTATTCCGACCATGATACAAGTGATCGTGGCAGGTTTCCACAGTTCACACCAGAAGCATATTTGCATTTTGTCAAGTACGATGAGACCGGGGCGACATTATTAGAAGTCAAACGATGGGCTGCCGGCTTGGATCAAGCAGGTCTACTGAAGATGCTCGACGTTCCCCATTTTGGTCATGGCACACAGGTGACCATAGTGGTCAAGCAGCTGCTAGCGCTAGTTCATGATGGCCACCTATGGATAGGAGACAAGAAAATCCCTATCAATGGCGAGCTCATCCAAAGGATCACTGGTTTACCAATAGCAGTCCCTAATCCAACGACCGAATTTCCATCAAAGCATGAGGATACGAAGCTCGCACAAGCCATGAAGGAACGCTTCAGCCTGACAAAGGGAAAACATGGGTATCACACTTCCGCCATTAAGGAAAAACACATTCGCTTTGCAGCGGAGCGTTTAGGCTGCAAAGTCATACGGAAGTGTAGACCAACTGAAGTACCTGTCCCGGTTATCCGAATTGCTATCAACTGCGCCGAAGGATACAACTACAACTGGGCAAAGTATATTGCGAAGGAATTCCTGGAAGATGCTTGCGACGCGCAGAAAAAAGGTAGGCCCTTCCATTACTCATGGTTGCTCATCCTCATCAAACAGGTAGGATGGAAAGAACCTATTGAGGCATAGTTTTCTGCAATGCCAGAGCACATGCCTGGCGCAGCTAGGTACGCATCGCTGTGGGTTTCACAGGATAAAGCACACCAACAAATCACAAATTATGTATTTTATTTTTATATAATGGATATCCAGTTTCAGATCGCCCAAACCCCATGGCTCAGTAATAATTTATTCTCTCAATATGATGGCGCAGCCACCTTCAGTGCCGACATGCATCATACCTTCATACATGCTCGCGCAGATCCTCAGCACCAATGGTTCAAGCTACCATATGTAGTCACTGAGGGTGATATCTGAGCAGTAGTTCAGCACTGGCCAATTGAATGGTTGAAATATGTGGGGAAAAAACCTCACATTCCGTTCCCCATAGCTACCAATCTAGGCGCAGGCCCTAGTCATGTGTAGCAGCAAGGTCCCCTAGAAGATAGCGAGGACCAGACTAAGTAGCAGCAAAATGACAACAACCAGGGTGGAGAAGTGGGAACCGATGAAGAAGAAGGACAGGACTCGATCAAGACTACTCCAGACCCTAATAGGCAGGATAAACGCAAGACACCATAAGAAGAGGAAGTCGACAAACCGCAGCCCTGAAAGAAAGCGAAGGCATCAAAGGAAAAGAATATCAACGACACACCTAGCTTGACAAGTGAGGAGCTTGACGAGGCTTTGTCGAAGTCCACAAAAGTTCTTACCAAGAAGTGGTCAGAGTTTGCAGCTGTACAATTGGATGCCATCAATGGTGTCGCACAGCACATATCGGAACTGAAGGACTTAGCAGCACAATCGGTGACCGGCACTATGACCAGCAGTACCCCGGTAAGTGTGTAGCCCAATCTAAGGCAATGGATAGCTCGAGAAAACAAGGGCCAATTATCCACCGCTGCCCTCAGCATAACTGATGCAACGTCTCGTGCAGAGATGAGCATGACAGTAGGAATTTATTACACCAAAATTTCCATGATAGAGCTACAGCTCTGCCAGTCAACTATCGTAAAGGAAATCCAAGCCCGAGACCATTATTCACAAATATAGTTGGACGATATCAGGAAGTAGAATGATAGTCTCGCAGCACAACTAGAAGCCGCAGAGCAGTGAAAGAAGGACGCCAAACGCAAGCAGATTACCTTGGTCTGTGTTTTGGATGAAGCATGTCGAAGTCTCTCTGACTTCGACGTACAGCTGGTGGAAGAGCTAGAGCAAAGAATAGACAAGTTGAAAGACTATGCACAGTAGTCTTGTAGTGAAATTGAGAAGCTCAAAGAAGAACATGAGACTCAGATCACGGAGCTTCAACTTCGCATCCGCCCAGAAAGCCCACCCGAGGTCAAAGACCAGCGTCGCGCAGACATTCAAGCAGTCGCAGCAAAAATTTCAGATATTGTGGGCAGCGCATCAAAACTGTTAGAAGATAGTGTGGAGGCCTGGACTACCCTGCAGGAACATCCAAGAATAGGACAGCTGCAAGAAACCATTCGGCAGCGACAGGCAGAATTGGATGCAGTTAAAACAGCAATTAAGACTCTACCACCCATGGAGAAAATGCTCAAGGTAAAGCAAAGCAATGAAATCCAACATGAAATTGAATTATGCAGAGCAAAGGCAACAGAAGTGGAAAATTCTATGCAACCACTTATCAGCGAAGCTTTCGACTTGAGTACTGATGTGGACACCCAACTTAAAATTTTGAAGGAATATGATGCATTCGCGTAGCAAAAGGCCACTGAAGCATCAGCCGAGGTACTGCAAGAGTTGATGGAAAAGGATCAAGCCACCGACAGCATCATGCATGGTCTCAACAAGTAGTACACTCTCCTCGCTGACAAAGTTCGTTTAGCAGAAGAGCAGCAGAGTGTCCCGGGACGGGACACTGGTGAGTCTTAGGGGCCTATTGGGGTGCGCACCCTAAGGGTCCTTATGGTGGGTAACTCTGCAGGCCTGAAAGAGTTTGTAAGTGGAGTTACATCTCAAGTTAGTCTTAGGGGTGTCGGGGTTAAGTCAAAGCCCTCTTTTTGTAATTAACCCATGGTTTAAGCCCATGGTTTTGTAATAGTGTGCTATATAAATAAGTACTCATGTAAATAAGTCAGGTTAGGTTTTTGAATGTAAGAAAGTTAAGGCGAAGCTAAGGCTATTTTGTAAGTGAAGGATAAGTCCCAGCTGAGTGCGTGGACGACCTCTGCAGCTGTGTGCACAGAGGGTTTGTAAGAGATTAAGGAAATCTGTAGCTGTGTGCGCAGAGGCCTACTGCTGTGTGCGTGGCTTTGAGGACAGAAGAGATCTGCAGCTGAGTGCGCAGATCAGAACTGTGATTTTGTAGAAAAGTAGAATAGAACACAGTTCTGTGGACGTAACCCCTACACTGGGGGTGAACCACGTTATATCTGGTGTTGTGGTTGTTGTGTGATTTCTGTTATGTTCTTTTATGCATTGATAAATATAGATATATCTGATAAGTAAGATCATTGCTTCATAAATAGCTTCGCTGTGAATTCCCAGTAAGGGTTAAGCAAGTCACGGTGTTATTTAAATGCGAAGATATATATATATATATATATATATATATATATATGTGTGTGTGTGTGTGTGTGTGTGTGTGTGTGTGTGTGTGTGTGTGTGTGTGTGTGTGAATGTTAAGCAATGTGTTAATTGATTATAAGTTGATAAAAGCTAAAGGTACAGTAATCCCCCTCTTCTGCTTGCAGAAACCTGATTCTGCGGCATCCCATAGCTGTTTCGGGTGAGACTGCAACCTGTTCGCAGGTTGTTGCCAAAAGGCCAACACTGTGGGTCTTTTGTTGAGGTGAAGTTAAAGGAATAAAACCTGGGTCTGCCCTATATCCCAACACCATTCAAGGTAGTTATCACAACCTATGCATTCTCCACTTCTTCTTCTAATGCTTCAAGTTGTTCTTTGATTTGAGAGACCCTTGTAAAGTATGACTGTATGGTATCTGCATTCTAGATCTTCACATTCTTCAATTGTTTTCTCAAATTCATCTTCTAATTTATGTTCTCTCCTTCAAATAGCTTAATCTAGGAATAAAACATCTCTTTCGGTGTCTTTAGGGAAGACACTTGTGGTATAAGGTGATTTGTAATTGAATCATCAATGATCTTCTTGGCCTTGACCAAGTTCTTCCTGTGTAAGGATTTTAGCCTCATCTCCCTCTAGAACTGGAACCTCTCCACTTATGTAGATGTCCAATTCCTTTTCATCAAGAACCAGCGAGATCCAATACTTCCATCCTTGGAATTTTTTAGTTTCACAAAACTTTTCATCAAGCCGGTGTGACTAGTCATTTAGAAATGAGAACCTCAAATGTAAATAGCAAAAGATTAGATCTTACCAATTTGAGGTGTCCATCCTGGTTCTGGAGCTAGATGATCTAGGGTTTGTTAGAGAAAACCTAATTTTCAAAACTTGGAATCTTTCAAATCTGATTATATATAAAGATAGGCCTCTTCAAGGAGAGCTGTCCAATGTACTCCTTTTATGAAAACAGTGGAGGGAAGCTCCTGGAATAGGAATCCCTAGTTTACCAATTTCTTCTGCAGAAATGCCTGATACTGTTTCTGCGATATCTCTAAAATTACTGCTCTTTTGCGTCTAAAATTTTGCACTGAGGTAACCATGTATGTCCTTGTTCGAAAAATATAGGTTTCATCAAAATTGGTTTCACCAATTGGGACTTATGAACATATTTCGAAGGTGACCTGTTTCAGTACTATTCAGCATAGTGAAGTTGTATGGACTGCCACGTGTCATTGATTTTATCCACAGAGTCTAAAACTATTACAACAGAAATTAAAGTCCATGAACTTTTTGGAACATCTTTATAAATCTCATTTGGACCTTCGTATCCCAAGATATAGCAATTCTCCCCAGGTGTCCTGTTTGGGGAGGAACCCTGGGAGAGGTTAGAACCCTAACTTGGAGGAATTGTATCTCCTAGAATATAGCGAATATGAGGCTTAAAATTGGACAAAGTGTACATAAGGAATTCATCTTCAACATGTGAAAGTTTCATAACCTGATCCTTCTCCAATATTGAGATATAGTGAATCTACCAAAACTATCACTTTTAGTATTGTAGGGTTTTTCAGGACCAGGGTCAAACTAGGGTTTGACTTTCTCTAAGTTTCACCCAACCAAAATTCTTGACCCAGTTCTCTAAACTTCGATTTTGATGAGAAGAGTAGTCCTATATTAGGATCACTAAAAAATTCCTCTTCTGAGAAAATCCCTAATTTCCCGCAGCAATAACTGAAAATACCCAGAATCAAATTTCGCTTCGATAGAAAGATGCACCATTTAATGGAGAGTTATCCTAGCATCCTTTTACTGATGGATTGCGGAGAGAGACCCAAAAAGTAATAATCCCTATCTTCTACAGTTGCATAGTGTCTTCTTCTCAGGTTAGCTCTAATACCATGTTATATTTTTATCATTTAAGCAATATGATCTTAGGATCTTATCTGAAAGAATAACATGCACAACAATAAACACAAGAGACAAGAGACACAAAGAATCTTCCTCGGGGAAACCATAAAGGAGAAAACCCCACAACTTCCTTAGAGATAGAACGAGCACCAATGGCAGTAGTAAAACCCAAAGATAGAAAAGATGATCTCCACAGTTGTTCTCTCTCTCTCACTTGAGAGAGCTTTCCCTCTCTCACTCATGCACCCCAATGAGTGAGTGTGTGTGTGATAAATAGAGAGGCTCACTCTCTATTTATATTATTTCGTTCACTTATTGTCCACTCCAACAAGTAGGCCACACTTAACAATTACTTAATAGGGTCAGCACCTCTATGAGAGTGTAATAACCCTAGTGCCCCACAAGTGTGGGGACTTTTCCCTTCGATCAACAAGGAGGGTTAACCTTAACTCAATTGTGGGGACTATTTCCCCAACTTACAATGGAAGGTTAACCTCAATGACTTTACATGACTTGTTTACATTATTGAATCTCTTGATCGGAACATCGAGCAATGACATGACTCAATTACATTACAGATACTTCCCGGAATAAACATTGGGGTACAATACATAAGATATACAATTGAATATATTATAAAAATACAAATACATCAACATCACTTGATGGAATGTCAGGCCTTGTGGGAATCATGATCTAAAGATGAGTGGGTCCACGCTTTTGTTCACACTCTGGACGAGATGCTGTGGTCCTAGTATGTAGCCGCATAATTGCACAGAACTATCAGTACTTGGGAGGAGGTGATCGTTTGCTTTATGCAGACATTTAGTTTCTGGGATGCCAACCCAGAGGTACATAATGCATTGCAAATCATCCACGACGTAGTGCTGAAGGTCATCCTTGTCGCATACCCAGTTGATCCACATGCGCACTACTTAATACAATTCATAATGACATGTTACAACCTATCCGGGGAACCTGAAGATGATGATGAGCTGCGGAATGTTAATATTTCGGAGTCAGAAGGAAGCCATGATGTCATAGTACTAGGCATACAAATGGAGTCGATGAGTCATCCACTGAAAATTAGGAAAGTTAACATTGGGTCAAAAGAGAACCCAAAATTTTCCAATGTTGGGGACTATTGGGACGAGGAGACAATGGCCAAAATCATGGACCTACTGCATGAATTCTAGGATCTTTTTCCAACGTGCTTTTCAAAAATTAAGGGGATATTAGGGGACTTGGGGGAGATGAAAATCCTATTGAAACCAGATGCAAAACCTGTACGATAGAGGCCGTATTGTCACGTCCTCGGTTTCGACCCCGTATGCATGATGTATATATTGTAATTAATCGTGGTGAGGAGCTCAAGGCAAAATCCCCACCATCGATTTTGTTGTGTATGTTTCGGCAATGGGGATAGT
>LPNX010009867.1:304909-323695 GCA_001517045.1 Pseudotsuga menziesii | reverse complement strand
TTCATTGTGCCCATCGTGCATTCTCTCCACGGTCTGTTCACCTCTACCCACGAATTGTCTGTTGGCTCTTCACGCACAAGCTCTGGGCGTTTTTGGGTCTCACGTAGGTTTTCTTCCTCTTCCCCCACGAGTTGCTGAGCACCCACGAACTGCAAAATTGCGTCCTTCCTGTTGTGTGTGCATCCACAGACAAAAACGGAGCCGTTTTTCCTCACGCAGGGCCTCCATTGTCTGTTCCTTTCCTTGTTGGTTCGGATTGTTTAACCACGCACCGGTATTCTTCTGTTTGGGGCGCTCATGAAGAGCTGAGAGCCATTCTCTTGCATCCACGACTGACTGTGAAGGGCCATTCACGTTTTTGGCTGTCTCACAGGCTATTTGGGCCGTTTTACCAGGCTGTAAGTTGTGCACACTCATAAATTCGGGGCTGTAGTTTTCCCCATGTTGTGAATGTCTTTACCGTTACGTCTGGAGCTGTTGTACATTCGAATGAGAGTCATTTTGGCCACGATAGGGCCAAGAATGACTCAGAATTCGTTTTCCCTGTTTAAGCTGTGACAGTTAAGTAATTGCCTGAGTGCAATGGTTGGTCTTCTGACTGTGCTGGCTTGGCTTGTCTGTTGAAAGCCTGTGAAACCCAGCTGTGTTGGTTTGATGTTTATGACCCCTTGGCTATGTGCAAGCTTGCAATTTGTCCCCTTAGTCCTTGAGGAATCATGCCCAGCTCGGGGGTGGCAGCGTTGCTGAGGGATAGATGAGCAAGCTGGCCTATGGTTGGGTGGAACGTTGCAGCGATGTAGCTGGTTGCGGGAGAATTCTTCATCAAGAGATAAGTGCTGCTGTTACTTGTCCTCTGCAACTATATACTGTATTATGTGAAAAGATGGACATGTTCAATGCTGGAAATGTATTTGTTTTGCTTTCGCTGTATGATTAAAGATAAATGCATCTGTGTATGCTTGTAATGTTTAATTCCAGCATTTGATTTTCTGTTTATGTTCATGGGGCTGTTTCCCGGTTGTATTTGATGTGCTCGTCGCGTCCTCTTCGCCGGTTGAGGGACGGGGACGTGACACGTATCGACTGAACCCATGACACAAAGACTGTGTGAAGGCTGAGATAGATTGTATGCTGGATGTTATGATCATCGAGCCTGTAGAAGAATCAGATTGGATAAGCCCTATGGTGGTCCAGGATAAAAAGACCGATGAAATCCACATTTGCGTTGACCTAAGAAAATTGAATGATGTATGCATGCATGATCCATTCCTGACTCCTTTTACAGATGAGTTCCTTCAAGGAGTAGGCGATCAGGAGATGTATTCCTTCACAAATGGATTTTCAGGGTACCACCAGATCCATATTGCAAAGGAGGATCGTCAGAAGACCATGTTTGTCACTGAATGGGGCTATTTTCAATATACAGTCATGCCTTTTGGGATGAAGAATGCACCAACACTATTTTCTCGGATAGTCATTGTTGTGTTTAAAGACTTTATTCAAAAGTTCCTGCAAGTATATATGGATGATTGGACCATCAATGGACTAATCAAGGACCACTTTGACAACTTTCAATTGATGCTCGAACTATGTCGACAACATTAGATTGCATTAAATGATAAGAAATTCATTTTTCATGCACCGTTTGGAATGCTACTTGGGCACATAGTATGTAAGGAAGGTATGTTGGTCAATTCGATGAAGATCGTGCTAATCCTCAGTTTGCCATCGGTGACGAATGTGAAGATGCTTCAGGTGATGCTAGGGCACACAGGGTACTATCTCAAGTTCATAAAAGGATACGCTATGATTACTACCCCTATGGAGAAGCTACTAAAGAAATATGTTGCGTTTGAGTGGAATCAGGAATGTCAAGGAAGTTTTGACACGGTAAAGGCCAAGATGGCCTCTGCACCCATACTGGTATTCCCAAATTGGAACAAGGAGTTCCATGTGCATGTTGATGCCTCTTCTCTTGCGCTAGGGGTTGTGCTTACAAAACCAGGTGAGAGTGACCTGGATCACTCAATTATGTATGCTAGTAGAAAGTTGTCATTTGCTGAACAAAATTACATAGTGAATGAAAGAGAAGGCTTGGAAATTGTTTATTCCTTGTAAAAGTTTAGGCACTATTTGTTGGGTGTCCATTTCAAAATGTTCATTGATCATTCCGCTTTGCATTATTTGGTCAATAAGCCTGTGTTGGGGGGGAAGATCTATTGGTGGCTATTACTTTTCCAGGAATTTGACTTTGAAATAGTTGTGAAGCCAGGATGGTTGAACGTTGGCCCTAATCACCTATCTCACATTAAGACTAGAGAAGAACCTACCAATATCGATGATGGATTGCTAGATATGCAACTGTTCCATGTCGATATCGCAGATGATCATTATGCCCCAATAATTCAATTTTTGGCCACTGGTGTCGCCCTGAAGGACATGTCGACCAGTCAAAAGAAGCAATTGGTAGTAAAGGCTTCATATTTCTAGCTGATTGTTGGGAATTTATATAAGCTTGGGCCAAATGAAATTTTGTGATAGTGTATCTTACCGCATGAGTAGGGACCCATTCTAGAAGAAGCACATGCAGGAATTGCTAGAGGTCACTATGGAGGAAGGGCTACTGCATGAAAGGTGTTTTGCACTAGGCTATGGTGGCCTACATTGCATAATAATGCTCCACAATATGCAAGGAGTTGTGACGTCTTCCAACACATCGAGAAACCATCACGGTGGGATGAGATGTCACTGGTGTCGTAGGTGACTCTGTAACCTTTTGATAAATGGGCCATGTATTTTGTGGGTCCTATTAATCCAACAAAGAAGAGGACTGGGGTGCAATACATCATTATTGCAACTGACTATTTGACCTGGTGGACAAAAGCTGCACCAATTGTGGATTGTACCACTATGACAGTAGCGAGGTTCATCTTTGAAAACATTGTGAAACGGTTTGGGTGTCTCGAGGTATTGATGAGTGACTAGGGAAGTCATTTTATCAACCATACTGTGAGAGCACTAATTGAGGGAATACATGTGCAACATAAGAAAAGAACACCATACCATCTGCAAGTGAATGGGACTGTTGAAGCATTCAACAAAATTTTGGAAAGAGTGTTGACAAAGGTATGTAAAGCTAATCGTAATGACTGGGACTTGAAACTCCCAGCAGTACTATGGGCCTATTGCACCACTTGTAAATGGCTGACTGAACAGACACCATTCAAGATGGTATATGGAAATAGGTAGTCATGCCCATGGAATATATTGTTCCTAGTTTGCGCATTGCTACGACGACTGGCATGGATGATGCAGAGGAATTAGAAGACCACATTACACAGTTGATCCATCTTGAAGAAGACCATTTTGTTGCAGGCTTCCATCAGAGCGTTTTGAAGGATCGACAGAAGGCGTGGCATGATCGCCACATTAAGAAAAAATAGTTTGCGAAAGGACATTTGGTGCTGTTATACGATAGCAATTTCATGAAGCATCCAGGTAAGTTACAGATGCACTGGTTAGGCTCGTATCTTGTTTAGTCCATTATTTCTGGAGGTGTGGTTCAATTGCATCAATTAGATGGTGCGGTACTGTCGAAGCTCATCAATGGGAGTCACTTGAATCCCTATAGGATGGGGTTAGAGCCGCGCACTGCTTGAGGTGCTGTAAAAAAAAAGAAGAAGAAGAAGAAGAAGAAGAAATATTTTGTTAGATAGTAGCAAGGCGAGCCTAGGAGAAGAGGCCGCGCAAGCTTAGAGTTAGTAGCGATAGAAGGGAAACCACTTGTGATAGTTGTAGGGATATGGGTTGGTCAAATAAGTAATAAATGTAGGTAGTTAAAATAGTTAGCTGGCGGCACTTGTTTAATCGATGCGCATTAATGGTCGATCTGACCGTTAAGAGGGTAAGATTGCCGATGGATTTGGTGTCATTACCGTTGGATTTAGTCATGACAAAGATCGTAGATTTGGAAATGATGAGTTTGAATTGGGAGGTGCCTATAAAAAGTGCGTGGGATGTGGGAGGATGACGGTGTTCATTTGAGCGAGCAGAGTGTTGAGCAGAGTGCGAGTTTTGCATTTGTGTTGTGAGGTCTTGATGAGTTGCAGAGTAGAAGGGTAGCATCGTCGGGTGCCTTGTAAGGTTTAGGGAGTGAGGCATGCTGAGAAACCCTGATGCAATTGATATTTCCAGTGAGTAAGAGTCCCCCATTTGGCCCACGACTATTGAAGAAGAATTCATAAGCATGCCAGCAGCCTCATATTCCATTTCCAAGAGAAAGAGGTAGGCTTAGAATCCCAGTTCCACACCGCCGCAGAAGAGGCACACCCGCACTTTGGCTAGAGTGCAAGGAAAAGGGACTGCACAGACTGAGCCATCGAGCTTAGGAGATATAGAGTCTGTGGCACCTAGGGGCATCTCTGTTCATGATATCTTGGGATATGTCACTCCTACGTGCCTGGGAGAAAATCCGAGACAGCCTCCGAAGAATCAGAAGTATCTGCCAAAATTTTCACTGTTGCCGGAAGGGATGACTTGCTCAATCAACATCATCCCTACCTTGATCAGGTTGAAGTTTGAGGACCATGATTTTCTATTACTTAAATATGTCTGGGATGAGCCCTATTAGTCAGTTCCATCAGTGCCTGGTGCCCCAATTCAGCGGATTCCTCTAGGCAAGTGGGTTGGACAACTCTGGATTGTTGGGGCTCATCAATATGCCTCATTTTGGGCAACTAAATGAAGCCCATGTGTGTGTTAAAAAAAAATTTCTCTACTTTCATGGTGGGGCGCTCTGGTTGAAGGATCCCATTCCTGTCACAATAGACTTAATTGCAAGCATTACGGGCTTGTCGAAGGTCAAGGAAGATCCAACGTAGTATATCCGCGGGAGGGATACCAACAAGAATCTTGCCAAGCAGGTGAAGGAGTGCTTTGGCTTACAGCGTGATGGTTGTGCCTATCGTATTGATAGCATTAACTCACAAGTGGTGCGTGTTAGAGCACATATTCTGGAGAGCAAGGTTGTTCAGGGGAATCAACCGGTCTAGTGCAACTCGGGCATGGTCGCATGCATCCAGAAATGTGCAGAAGGCGTACAAATGAACTGTTCCTTGTTCTTGCTTAACCAGTTGCTCGAAGATGCTCTCATTGGTCAGGATGGGCGGTAATTTTCATATAGTTGGCTATTAATTCTCATTGCACTTATCGCCTGGATGGAACCCGAATATTACCAACCAATGGCAGTGGATGCAGTAAAGGTGTGTCGTGGTGCATGATATCAAAATTTATGGTGGGTTGAGGAGCCCAGTCGATAGGAAGACTATGTGATCCACTTTTGGGTCTATTGGGAAGTGCTGCAAGCCATAGCTGTTGCAGTTCCCTGATTATCGGGCCACATTCCATTTACATTCAGGCACGGCAGGACCCTGCAAGTCATTTAGTTTGTTATCGGGCCACATTCCATTTACATTCAGGCACGGCAGGACCCTGACAAGCAGTGGCTACCTCTAGCTTACAAATTCACAGATGAATAATTGGATGCTATTGTTCAAGAGTGGTTGGCTGAATGGCACAACCCTGTGAGTCAGGAGGAACTCTCTAAGGAGCCGCCACCTGATGCCCCGGAAGAGCCTGTCCAGAAGGAGCTGAGTGTTCATGACTCTGAAAATGAGTTGTCAACGGACCCTGAGGCCGAAGCACAGTGCATGCGGGAAGCAGTATCAGGTCAGGGATGGAGGACCAACTGCAGCGGCTCATCAAAGTGGTCACTGACTCCTCTAAGGATACGACGTAGAAAATAAGAGAATCCAACCATGTAGAGTTTTCCACAGTAAGAGACAAGTTGAGTTATATTTATGATATTGTTTCCAGTAAGACACTGGGGAGAACTGTGATGCAGGAAGTCCCGTCGATCATCACCAAGCCCTGGGCTAGGAATGTTCAAGTTCCCCAAACTACGATCGACGTGGGAAATGAAGAAGTGAACCAGTTATTGTGGCTGATCCAGAGTGTTGCCATGGATCTAAACAAGTTACCGGCTCAAGTTCTGGTGGAGCTATAGGATGTTGCCACCCTAGAATCAGAGGATTGACAGAAGGATCTGACTGATGGATATGTACAGTCACAGAGCATAGCCAAGAATATGTAGAAAGAAGCAGAGGAGCTGCATTAGGTTAGGGTGTAGTTGGAAGAAGAGAAGGTATGTGAAATTGATGCATTGAAGGAGGCTTTGGCTGAGATGCAGTGCAAGGTTGTTGAGGAAATTACCGAGCTGAAGAAGATGCAATACCTCCTTATCGTTGAACAAGCACAGCTATGCAAAAGATGCAGCAAGGTCGAGCAAGCTATCACTAAGGCCTGTCAGCATATATTTGAGAGCACGTCCGAGCTCAGCCTAGTCGATAAGGCCAAGCGACTGGGGGAAACTATTGTCCAAGTCTAGGACACCAATGTGCTGCTCAATGCCCTGGTTCAACCAATGACACCGCTGGAGCAGGTTTCTGAATGAAAGGCTTGTATTGAAGAAATCATGACCTAGTTTGAAACCATGGAGCAAAAGGCCAAGACCATCATGGAGGAAACAATTCAATTTTTGCAAATCATTGTCCAAGACAAGTAGCTCTACTAGCTGAACATGTAGGTGCAAGAAGCTAAAGGACAACTGACAACACTGAAGACGTCACTGGGGGAAATGCCGCTAATGGTGCAGATCATGCAGGATGAGGAATTGAAGGACCTACAACAGAGAGCTGCTCGTGCACAAGAATGCCAACAAAATCGTCGTGCTCAACTAGATGATTTTCAAGAAGTTGGTGGGAAATTGGTTGTTAAAGTTGTCGCAAAGCTCCAAGCAGTGCAAGAGAGTCAGTAGATGGTATATGGCAAGGCTAGGGAAGAGCACCCATGCAACAAGTGTTGATCAAATGTCAAAGTGCTGTCGATAAAGTCTAGAACTAGGTTCATGAGATCTTGTTGCAGTTTGTATATTTCAAGGCCAGGACATCGATGCATACCCTGTCAACCTGACGTGGCTCGAGGATGAGCCACAAGACTGTGCTGGGGGCCTATTGGTAGTGGTTTTGGTAAGTGAGTTGTGCAACATCATGGAAGCTACACAAGCTCATGCGACACCGCGCAAGGCCAAATCAGCGCGATGGGAAGAAAGATAACCATTTTTAAATATTTAATATATTATTTGACCAAGTTTTGTCGCCATAGGTCATTAGTGGTTAGAATTTAGTTATAAGTGGACCTTTGATTTACAGGTGCAAGCCTATACATAGAGTTTTTTTTGTTTGTAAAGAAAAAACATCGAGATAAGGGATAGACAAGAGAGAGACATCAATCATATCAAGTCTGAGATCTAGTGTGATCTGTTTGTTGTTTTGAGGAGTCATCTATTTTATATGCGATCTGTCTGATTTTTGGGATGTAATTGGTCTCCTGCTATGGAGAAGAATGATCTATTTTGGATATGTTGCATAGAATGAATATGACATCATGGTTGTTGCATAAATTTTGTCTTTTGTTTTATTGTTTTCTCTGTTATGATATCAATGAGAAGTGTGTTCAATCTATTATGAATTATTGATGATGCTGTGATCTATTATGTCATCTTTCTGTTATGGTTTAATGATATTGCTGTGATCTCTTCCTATTATATCACATTTCTATTGCAATGTGATTTAAGTTTTTTATAAATGATGTTGTTACGCTAACACTGTTGTGACAAATTCATGATGCAATCTGTATTTGTGAAGATGAATTAATGATAACTATCTAGTTTTGGATCTAATAGTTATGATGTTTTCCCTGTCGGATCCCATATCCTCCCTTCTTACTGACGGAAACTCGGTTTTGATAGCTCTCCCTTGAACATCTCGGGTGAGAATTCATCTGCTCTGTGGATGTTGCTAGGTAGGGTAAAACCTGTCCGGGATGGTTCTCAGAGAGATCGCATTGGTTGGGAATCAACACAGTGAGAACCCTTGTCAACGAGCCTTTGTTGGTGGGTTTTCACCAACAGGGTAGATAATGAAATTATGGTTAAGGCTCAGGAGGAGCATATTCAGCTGAATGCATCCATGCCACAAATTTTAATAGATATTCACAGGTGGATGAAATTTGGGGACCGAACAATAAGACCAAAATGAAGTAAGAGCACTGCTAGAAGAAGAAAGAGATCTCCTAGTGGGTCATCTAAATCTAAAGGATCCACTGCTGGTTCAAGTTCTTCTTCTCACAAGAATAAGAGAAAGAGGCACTACCAGAACCATTCACATGATGAATTTAAGAAGGCAAGGCCTCCTACCTTCAATGGTGAGATAAAGAACGATCAAGAAGTTGAATCTTGGCTTCTTGGGATGAGAAAATATTTTCAAGTCCAAGAATACTTGGAAATATGAAGGCTAGAGTAGCCATCTTCAATTTCACTAGAAGATCATCCATATGGTGGGAGCACTCCAAAAAAGTGAAAAAGATTAATGAAAGGAATATTGAGTGGAAATAGTTCCAAAAGTAATTCAAGCAGAAGTACCTCTCTGACAGGTACTATGATGATAATATCAAATAATTCCATGAGCTAAGATTAGGACAGTAGATGATGGAAGAGTATGCAAACAAGTTCCTAGAACTTTTAAGGTATGTCAGGTACATCAAATATGAAAAGGTGAAAATTCAGCGTTTCTTGAGTGGATTTCCTCAATATTACAAAGACATAATTGATTTTTATGAACCTAGAACTCTAAAAGAAGTGATAAGGAAAGTTAAGTATTACTATGAGAAAAGAAAAGGAAAACCTGATTATCATAAGACATAAAAGGACAAGAAGAATCAGAAGTCTGAACAAAGGAAGAAAGGTTTCAAACCTTCTAACTTCAGGAATCAATAGAAGCATCCATCCAATGTTGAGAAGCATCCAACTAGAGTGGTGGGAGAAAATCCCAGAGAACCACTCCAATGTTGGAGATGTGGAGGACCCCACATGCATAGGAATTGTCCACTTAAGAATGAGAATGAAAGGATAGCTTACAACATTCAAGAGGCAGAAACAGTGGGTCAAGTAGAAAGGGTCATCCATAGGATTTATGCAGCACTGGAGGACTGCTAGGTAGATCACCAGTCAACTGTGGTCGAAGTTGCAGGTGATATTGCTGAGCAATCTGTTTCTATTTTGATTGACCCTGGTTCTACTCACAGATACATTACTCCTAGAGTAGTGGATATTTGTTCTTTTAAGAAATTAAAGCATAGAAAATTTTGGCTAGTTCAGCTAGCCACTGGAACTAACAGAAAGGTTAGTGAAGTGGTAGAGAAATGTCCATTGGTGATGAATGGATTGGTCACTTGTGTAGATCTGAATGTTCTACCACTTGGTTCCTGTGATGTTCTCATTGTAATGGATTGGTTACAAGGTCATAGGGTAACACTCGACTGTTATAATAAGAATTTTGAATGCATGGATGAAGAAGGGAACCTAATAGTTGTAAGAGGCATTACAAAGGTGATTTCAATGAGGTAGACTTCAGCAATGCAATTGAATATTTTTTGTTGGAAAGGTTTCTAGTTGTATGCAGCTCATATTTTGGAGGAAACAAAGAATGAAACTCCTAGGTTGGAGGAATTTCATGTGTTGCAGGAATTCAGGGATGTTTTTCCTGATGATATTCCAGGGCTTTCTCCAAATAGAGACATTGATTTCATAATTGATCTTGTTCCAGGAGCAGTACCAGTGTCCAAGACACCCTATAGAATGAGCACACCGAAAATGCTAGAGCTGAAGATGCAGTTGCAAGTGTTGTTGAAGAAGAAGTATATCAGGATGAGTTTGTCTCCTTGGGGAGCACTGGTTCTGTTTGTGAAGAAGAAATATTGTACACTCAGATTGTGTATTGATTACAAACAGCTGAACAAAGTCACTATGAAGAACAAATACCCTTTTCCTAGGATTTATGACCTCTTTGATCAAATGAGAGGAGCAAATGTATTTTCCAAAATTGACTTGAGGTCTGGTTACCATCATGTGAGAATCAAGGATGAAGACATTCATAAGACAGCCTTTAGAACAAGGTATGGACATTATCAGTTTGTAGTGGTACCGTTTGTTCTCAGAAATGCACCAGCTACATTTATGTGCCTTATGAGTAGTGTCTTTAGTAGGTATTTGGACAAGTTTGTTCTTGTTTTCCTTGATGACATCCTTGTTTATTCTGAGAATGAGGAAGAGCATGAAGAACATCTGATATTGACATTGCAATTGCTCAGGGAGCATAAGCTATATGCAAAGTTGAGAAAGTGTGACTTCTATAAAGATAGAATTTAGTATTTGGGTCACATTATCTCAGAAGAGGGTATATCTGTGGACCCTGATAAGATTGAAGCCATTACGAATTGTCCTACTCCACGAAATGTGAAAGATGTGAGATCTTTTATGGGACTTGCAATATATTACAAGAGATTCATTGAAGGATTCTCCAAGGTTGCACACCTAGTCACTTCTTTGTAAAAGAAGGGAATAAAGTTCGAATGGACACCAAGGTGTGAAGAAATATTCTAGCAGTTGAAGAATATTCTCATAAGTGTACTAGTATTGAAGATTATAGACCCAGAAAAATATTTTGTGGTGTGTACCGATGCATGTCATCAAGGGCTTGGAGGATTTCTTATGCAAGACAACCACGTGATATGTTATGAGTCAAGAAAGTTGAAGGAGCATGAGAAGAACTATGCCACTCATGATATGGAACTTGTGGCCATAGTACATGCTGTCAAGATGTGGAGGCATTACTTGATGGGAAGAAGATTTGAGCTAAGGAAAAACCATTGTGGTCTGAAGTATTTGTTTGATCATCCTACTCTAAATACTAGGCAAGCTAGATGGCCAGAGTTTTTATGTGAGTTTGATTTTAAAATCAAGCACATAAAGAGAAAAGAGAATAAGGTAGTTGATGCACTCAGCAAAGAAGGTGCAAGAAATGCATGTGGCATCTATTAGTATTTTCCAATCATATATGAGACAACATATTGTTAGTCATACTGCTGAAGATGAAATGTATGTGCAGGTCAAGGACAAGTTACAACAACAAATCCTTGAAAAGAAGTATGAGGGATACAAATTAGAAGAAGATGGACTTCTTACTTATAAGAACAGAATTTATATTCCAAATGTAGTAGATTTGAGGAGGGTTGTTATGGATGAGATCCATCAAGATCCATATTCTAGTCACCCAAGATATTAGAATACAATTGCTGCAGCTAGAAATCAGGACCTTTGGCTAGGAATGAAAAAGACACAGTTGAATATATTTCAAGGTGCATGAAATGTCAGTAAGTGAGCATCAACACCCAGCAGGTTTGTTGTAGCCTTTGACAGTTCTAGAATGGAAATGGGAAGTTATTTCCATGTATTTTATTACAGGATTTCCAATGGCTTAGAGACAACATGATTCCATCATGCTTGTGGTGGAAAATTTGACAAAGGAAACACATTTTATACCGGTTAAGTCTACGCATAAGACTGGTGACATGGAAAAGATATTCATGAAGGAGATTTTCAAATTGCATGGATTTCCTAAGGCAATAGTCTCTGATAGAGATGTCAAGTTCACTTCCAATTTTTGGAAGGGGTTGTTTGAAGGTTTGGGTACAAACTTGAACTTCAGCACTGCCTACCATCCTCAGACGAATGGTCAGACAGAGAGTGAATCAGGTGCTTAAATACATGCTTCGCATGTATGTGATGGACAAACCAACCAAGTGGGAAGATTATTTACACTTGGTAGAGTTTTCTTATAACAATGGACAAAAAGCACCTTTGGGGATGTGTCCATATGAAGATTTGTATGGCAGGAGGTGTAGGACACTAGTGAGTTGGGATAATCTAGTGAACAAGGTTGTGCTTGGTCCAGAATTGCTCAAGGAGATGGAGCAGGAAGTGGTAAAGATCAAGCAGAATCTGAAAGTAGCCTATGACAGACAGAAAATCTATGCAGATAAGCATAGGATGAATAGAGATTTCAGTGTTGGGAATCATGTTTACCTCAGAGTGATGGAAAAGAAGAGTTCCTTGAAGCTTAGAATTTGTGCCAAGCTATCACCTAGATACTGTGGGACGTTTGAAGTTCTTGAAAGAATAGGGCCAATTGCATATAGAATTGCATTTCATGCTAGCACTATGGCTCATAATGTTTTTCATGTTTCTTTTCTTAAGAGATATGTACATTATCCTAACCATGTGATAAATTGGGATGCAATTCAGGCAGAACCCGAGGGAGAGTTCTAAATCGAGCCAATGCACATCCTCGACAGGAAGGTCACAATGCTCCAGAACCGAGCTATAGGGTAGGTAAAGGTGCAATGGGAGCACTACAGTCCTGAAGAGGCTACATGGGACCTGGAGGATTCCATGCAATTGGAACATCCATTTTTATTCAATTCTGCAGAGTACTGGGGAAATATCAGTGATATTTCCTGAACTTGTTTGCAGGAACATTGCACTTATTCTGTCATTGTTGACTGTACTGTTGAGAACTATCCGTAGCTAATCGTGAAGTGGAAGGTAGGAAACATTCCACGGTTGTAGAACCATAACTAGAACCAGTTCTTATGGGAAAGAGAAACGTTCACAGATATCTGCGAAGGGAAAGTTCGCAGTAGTACCGCGGAGCAAAGTCTGTAGGCACAATGAATAAAAGGTCAACGAAACAAATTCCATGGGTGCAGCAAAATATGTTCATGGGGTGCAGCCGATAAGAGTGGTATGTGGGGGTCACAGAGTAAATTCCGTGTGATCAGTGGTGTAAAGGTCTATGAGGGTCATCGATCGGAAGGGTCATTGGAAAGTTGATGCCAACCATTGTTGAATATCGATAGTGGGATTGAGATCAGGAATTTAGAAGGGACATTGATATTATTGTTGCGATAGTGTCAAATTCTGACTTTTGACATCAATATCAACATAGTTGGGGTAAGCACATAGGGACCGGAAAAACTGAAAGGTTCATAGTGGCAGTTTAGAAAATAAAAATAAAAAAGGCCTAAAAATTGTTTTGAACATAACAAGAGAAATTTAGCTCAAACTTTGATGGGACCAGTGGTGTTCAGATTCCATTGAAAAAGGTCACAGAAACATCAGTCATAGGCCCAATCCTAGTCAGCTTCGATTTGACAGAAATTTTGAACTAGACTTTCAAATATCAGTGTTTAGAGACCCAATGGGGACTTTGTTTGGGTCAAAACTATTATGGTGCAGCCATGGAAAGACACACAACTAAATTTGGAACATTGGATCCAAATTTCAAAAGGTGTGAATTCAGGATATTAAAGAAGACCAAAATGTACTATTCCATAGCACTTTTGGGGGATTTTGAAAAGGTTGAAGGAGGTAAAAGGGATCCTAGATGTCGAAACTACAAAAAAAATCGAACTCAACATTTTACCTACTCATTAAAATAGACAACTTCCATTAGACAAAGTTTTCCCATAAATTCTTAGTTTGGGAGATAGACATTTTTGGGTAAAAATTCGAAGTCTGAGAAAAACTACAATAGTCAAAAGTAGTCAAACCTATAATTTTATAGAAGTTGATTGGAGCATCGGATTAGATATATTAAAGTTTCTTAGTGATCCTTGTTATATCTATAAACTTCACGCAATAAAAAAATTCTATTTATTTCTATATTTTCTTCTGTAAGTGGATGAAGTTGGCCTTTGAAGCTAATAGAACCTATAGAAAAAGTGTAGAAATGGGCAAAATTATCCTTTTTGGAAGGATGTAACTTCCATGTCTAAAATCAGAATGAAGGGTGAACATAGGCGTTGGAAATGTTATCCAGAAGGGAACAATGGTGCATATTTATAATCTAAATGAGGATTTCATATGAGTCAAATATCATAACAGAAAAGTGCATGTAAGCTTGTGTAACACCCCGATTTTGACCCTATTTGCATTAAATGTATATGATGTAAACATTATATGGAATCATGGAAAGGAGCTCAAGGATGAGGCCCTATAATTGATTAATTTTTGGTGTATAGGTGATCATGGTTTATGCCTATGGTTCATGTGCTAAGCCCAACATGTTTTTAAACATCATGTAAATATGCGATTTAATCAAAAACCCACAACCAGCTATGTCAATGCAACAAATAATGAGATGGGGCCATGGTTTCCCAAGGATAAGGGGGGGTAATTTTTAACCTTGATCCATTAGGGAAAACCCATCAAAACTATCAACCACCCATTTCTTGTATTTTTCCCCAACCATGTATTTCTGCCAGAATTTGGTTGAGGTACTTATTGCATGGAATGGGAAGAGTATGGAAAACATTCGAATTGGGCAGAGCACCCATTCTTGAAGAATGTGTTTTGACCCCATGGGAAAGAAAACACCCAAGGAACGTATTCCCATTCCCTCATGCATTCACGTTTTCATCTTCCCTCATGTCTGGGAGGAGCTGCGGGACGTTTTGATCATTGATCAATCATTCCCGTGGAGCTCTCACACAGCTGAACCTTCTTGTGTGTTATCCTTAACGTTTCAGTTGTTCTCTTAAGTGTGCATGTCTGGGAAATCCATTTTGGGTTCTATGGAGTGAATGGCCAGCAAGGAATTACAAATTTTGGTGAATTTTGTATCTTGTTGTGTATGCCTCTATTGTTTTGGTTTGAACTGGTTTGGGAGTGGAAATGGGGTTTGAACTAGCATAATAAACCTAGTGTGAGAAGGAACCTCATAGATATATCTAGAGGGTTGGTTTTCTTCTTTTCACACCCTAAATAGCACTGGAAAGGGAAGGCATATGCTGAGGGACTTTGTAGCATAGAAGGGGATGCTTCCTTGTGTTCGATGTGTAGATGTTTTAGAAGCCAGGATAAAGCTAGTGTAGGTGTCCAGAGATCTGTGGTTGATCTCACTATCTTAGTAGTCAGCCTTTCCATCTCCTTGCAACCTGATAAACCCAACTGGTAATTGGCTTGTGTCTTATTGTGCATTTGGACATGTGTGATCCTTGACTGGACAGTCTGACAAACCCAACTGTGAATGTTGGCTAGGTTGAGTAGCCTGATAAACTTAGTAGTGAGATGGCTTGGTTGTGTAGCCTAATAAACCCATATGTTGGCTTGGTTGGTCCTTTATGTAAGTGTTGGATTAACTGTGTGCAGTGTGATAAACCCAACTATTTGCTAGCTTGATTGTGTGTAGCCTGATAAACCCAACTATGTTGGCTTGGTTGAGTTCTTGTTGTATCCTTGGCTATGTGTGAGTCTTCTAGTGTTTCCTTATTCCTTGGGGAAATCATGCCCAGGTTAGGGGTTGCAATGCTACTGAGAGATTTATGAGCGCACTGGCCTATGGTTGGGTGGAACATTGCAGCGACATAGCTGGTTGTGGAACAAACTTCTTTCAAAGATAACTGTTCTTGTCTATGTTAATCTTTGCATTTTTATTTTTCTACATTTGTATGTGCTCAATGAAATATCATATGAACATGTTTAATGTGTTGAATTGATGAATTGCTTCCATTGTATAATTGCAATTGTATGCATCTGTGGATGCTTACTTTCAATGCATTTCTAAGTTTCATTATGGGGCTTATATTGGTTGGATTGGTGATGTCTTGAATGATCAAATTGGTCCAAGACTTCTGTTAGCAGGTGGAATTTCCACAAAAATATCCTTTCCACAACTCTCCTTTTCGAAAACTTGCAGGATGCGGGATGCAGAAACAAAATTCTGTAAATCCATTTCTCTGCAATTTTTCTTTCAAAACTTCCTTTCCACAACTTGTGGGATGCAGGATGCGGAATGAAGCTTCATAGATTTCCTTCTGCAACTCTCCTTTCAGCAACGGTCTATTTCTGCATGCGAGATGCGGGATGCAGAATGCAGGATGCGGAATGCGGGATCGTAATTCCCATTTTCCTGATTCCACAAACTCAATATTTCTGCATCGTTGATTCTTGTGGGTTAATTCTCAGCTGTTGATCTCTTCCCAGATGGAGAACATATTGTGACCATTGTTTTCCATCGCAATTTTTCTTCTGCCATTCGATTCCCTCTGAGATATTTCTTCATAGATCGTCGAATTGATCAATGGTGGACGAGAGGGGACGTGACAATGTGTTATCAGAACATGAATGTTGAGGAGTGTTTCATGGTCATGCCCTATGCTTCAAATAACAATAAAGGTTCCATAGGAAATTTTTAATTTTGCATGATAATCGGGGCATGGGTACATGATACCTTGATTTTACAAACAAAATGTCAAAAAGGGTAGTTTCCAGAATGCATGAAAATTAGTTTATGCATTTATCATAATGTAATGAAGCTAAACTATAGGAGAATCAAACTTAAGTTTCTTATATTTGAATAAATTTTTTTAGTTGATTGAAATAGCAAGCAAATCAGAGCCTAGAAACTTGATTGGGCAACAAAATATTAATGTTGGTGACCTCCAAGGTGACCAAAATTATTTTTGAAAAAATAAATTGTATGATGGTATAGGTGTGTGCCAAACATGAGAGTAACTCCAAATGAGTAAATATGATGGTAATGTTTCTTTCACCGAATTGGAGGCACGTATGGGAAGGTAAGTAAGGTAAAAATGCTTGTTAGCTAGCAATGTGATGAATTAAACCAAGTAAGAGTTCAATGCTCAGAAGCATGATAATTCTAAGTGATAATCAAGGGATAGTATCATGGTAATTATTGTTAACATGTCAAAAAGCATGTTGAATGGACAAGAATGCATAAGAAATATTATTATGATTAATGTGTGTGATTTGAATTGTAAGGAAGATCCATTAGAGCTCTTGAGTATGAAATGCTTAGTAAAGAATGGTGTAGGATAGTAGGTAAAGTCCGTGCAAAGTGTAAAGGTGATCGGTAAATAATCCTTGTAGGAAATTGTATGCATACTAAAATAAGTTGTCATGAATAGAATCAGGAATTCTAGTATATAGACCTGTCATGTCGTTCATGATAGTGACAAAGTGTCCATGCAAAGGTTTTCAATCAAGGAATTGGGAATTTATGTTTGTAAATCCATTGTGTGGTTCAAAATTGTGGAAAATATTTCCATACAAATGAAAATAAAGTCTCATAGATAAATGAGCCATAAGGACATATAATAGACCTTGAAAGGACCTGTTGGCCTGATTTTCTGACCTAGGCCAACAAGGAGGTTTTGCCCACACAATCAGCTTAAAGCAGTGTTCGGTGCATTTGGAATAGCAAAACCTTGCAGGTTATGGTCCTGCTACTAGCTGGTTTTTCTCTTTAAGGAGAAAATAAAATCAGCAAAATCTAACCTATCCTAATGTTATTTATACCTAAATGAATCCTATAATTATTTTCTGCTATCTAAATTGTCTTATATTTGATTTCTTAAGGAAAGACTCCAATTTTTAAAGAGTTTTCTGGATATAAAGACTGTTGAAATTATGCTAAAAATTACATAAATCAATTTAACAGCTGTTAACTGAAATATACTAAAATAAAACTTAATCTGAACAATTTTAACTATCCTATCTATCCTATCTATCCTATCTATCCTGGTAGATTGGCTTCCTCAAGCCTTTTACCTTCTAACCCAGTCTCAGGAACATTATTGACTTTAGGATTAGCAGCCTTTCGTTTCCTGCGGGTTTTTGGAGAGGGGTTCAGCCAATATTGGGTCGGCCCCAAATCACACTCAGTTAAAAATTCATCCCATGTCTTGTCATTTAAATACAATTGATGTTGCACTATAATTTTGACTAATCCATGGTGAAAAAGACTTCTATCAGGGTTATTAAAACTTTGAACCTCCTGTGACATATTCTTCAAACTTTGCCACAGATAAAATGGTAGATTAAGCCTACAGCCTTGTAATGCTAATAGGAGTCTTAAGTGGTAATAGTGTAAATGAGAGAAATGTCCATTGTAGGACACATACCTGACCATAATTTCGTAGAAAGCTCGCCACTCAGGCTTCAGGAACTTGAAAGGGACCCCTATCTTCAGTTTTGTATTATCTGGTAATGGCATCAGCAAATATAAACACTTTTTCTTATTAACCTTACTACCTTTGAACCAGCACTCTCCAACTTGCGGGAGCTTTGTCTCTTCTGCGATCTTGTCTTCATTAACAATGAACTTAAAACTCCCTATTTGCACAACGTCGTCTTTTAAATTCATGGCAAACAGTTTGGTCACCTTTGCGTGAAGGCCGTCAAAACACTTAAAGAATTTTCCCCACCCAATTTTATCAAATTGCAAGGCGACCTTCTCATCTGCTTCTATGAGTTCTGAACCTGAGATTTCGAAACGGTTCAATGGAGCCATAACCTTCTCAGCACTACCCTGGTTTCGGAATGGATCGAATGGCGATGTGAAGAGGGAGGGAATAGGTATCCAAGTGTATGACATGATGTGAAAACTTCACATGCTTCGAATCTGATAGATATGAGATCTCTGGACTTGGCCATATTTAGCTGAACCTAGCAGTGATGAGTGCTACAACCAACGTTTTATTATGATACATGCATAATCCACGACTTAGTCACGACTATCAGTGAAATTGAACCAAATCGACATACCAGGGATATTGTGATTGACGGATCATCAATTCAAACATTGATTATAGACAGTGGTCAATAATGAACTCATACATCGTAATGAAATGGAATGACTATCAACATTAAATCCTATTAATATGATGCATCAATATATTCATAGCTGTCAGTTTATCATGAAGTGCAAGCCACATCTCTATACCAACTCAGTGATCTAAGTCACAAGC